>CAAKHC010018801.1:52601-84307 GCA_901007825.1 Macroramphosus scolopax
TATATATATATATATATATATATATATATATATATATATATATATATATATATATATATATATATATATATATATATATATATATATATATATATATGAAATAATCAAATATAGTACGATTGAAGAGAAGGAAGATGCACTTAACATTCTCATGGTTTTGAATCACTCTGCCTCACAACATTTAAGTAAAAAAGTAGGGCAGCTGACCGGGTTGCGTTAAACAACCTCCTCAAGAATTCAAAAAATGTACTGTATAAACAATCCAACCCTAAAATGTCAACTGAACAATTAGATTTTCAGCTGTTTTGTAGCAATTTCAGTCATACGCCAACCAGCTGTCTGATCCCTTCAGCTGTAAAGAGCATTTGACACACTTAAATGTACAATAGGTCATAAATGTATTATAAAAGGCATTTCTCATTTAGCAGACACATTTGTCCAAGGCGCCTTACAATAATACATGTATCTATTTATTTAGACTTTCATGAGAAATAAGTTGCATTTGTTGGATTTGTTTTATAAACATCTTCACCAGTCACTGAAGAGAAACTACAAAAAACAAAAATGTATTTTCTTTTACCATAAATGACTGAATATCTTTTATTTATCACACAGATAAATATCTCTAAAATATGAACTACTGTAAAGCTTATTGTCAGAGTACTGAATCACAGCTGCTCAGCTGATTAATGAATAATACATTTGACTGAATTGTCATTTTTGCCCTAATAACTTTTAAAGGGGAACTCCAAAAAATGTACATATAAAGGTCAGTTTACCAGTGGAGGACTACTCAGTCTCAACAGTTGTGTAGTGTATTCTGTGGTTTTGAAGGATCCCTGTGAGTTAAATTATTATTTTATTCATAGTCTTGTCTTGGGTTTCTTAGAGTTCAACACAAAGTTTGCATTAAAGCCTGGGGTCGATATCGTGCAGCTACAGGTATAATTGCACTATTTGAACATTGTTTGCACCTTAACAGCAGAAGGTCACTTTACATGTCCATTTGCTAATCCTGGGATTACATTATAAATCCTTTATTATTGGAGTTGGCATTTTTACTGGAATTTTGTATACTGGTATAGTTCTGTATTTGTTGATGGTCAGTATTAAGTATTACTTTGGGATCAATGTTTATATTTACAGTGTCAAAATTGTATGCTGAAGTGACTTTGTGTCATTTCTGCAAAAATACCACATAGTATGTGGGCTTTAAATCTGTGTTGCCCTACTCAATGAGAATTGTGAGCTTATTGTAAAGTAAATGTTTTCATCGTGGACTTTCTACTTCTAATTACTGAGTAAAGTTAGGACAGTGTCAATCACAAGCCTTCTCTACATGAGGCTGAATGCTTCTCTTGGACCTCATGCAGTCCCCTGTTGAGGCCTCCTCTTCTGGTCTTGCTCGCACTGACAGCGGCTTAAAAACACCTGATTCTCGCGATGTTTGGCTTATGAGCCGGCAGAGACACACGGGACGTTGAAATGGGATGATGTGAGAGCTCTTCAAGGGAGGACAAGACAACACACACGCCGAGCTGAAACCCTTAAAACCAAATACGAGAGGACCAGGCTGAACGATAAGGTGTGTGTGTGTGTTTGTGCGTGTGCGTGTTTGCCCGTGCGCGCTCGTGCACGAGAGAAAGGGGGTTTGCCGTTTCTCCGGGTGACGTCACGAGCTTTCCTGAAAGTCAAAACAACAGTCGGATGCGGTAACTGTGGCTGTTGTAGCTTCTCGGAAAACCGTAGTCTTTAACCCAATATTCCGGTGCCAACTCGTAAATTAGTCAGCCACGGCCGGTCACTGCTGAACGGTTTATCACAGCCTGCTGTTCGGCTTAGCTTTACTCACCCAGAAGGGGAAGAAAAAATAACTCGAGCGGTTTAAGAACAGCAGGTGCACGGGAATACTGTCACCGCACCTGCCGCCACAGGTAACGTTAATGATGCTAGCTAGCCGCACTGTTGTGGCCGTCAACGTAGCATAAACCCCGCTTAAGCTTGCTAGTTATAGTTTGTTTATGTCGTGATAACGTTAGCAAGGTGGGGGCGTCGCGGTGTTTGACGTGCCACTTGGGAATGATGCGTAGTTCTGGGTGCTAATGTTAAGAGGTAACGCTAACACTTCGTGGCTCTGTCTCGAGTAAGGGAAATGTCATTCAAATGTAGTGTTTATCTTATTATTGCTATGTTTGTTAGTTAACATGCTGTTCTGCCATGCTGCATGCAACATGCGTCAGTTTGGCAGCCAGTGACGTAGATGATGCAGTGCTGCCGTGTCCGACTAATACATGGTACTCAGCAGTAATACTTCAGTATGTCAACCAAAATGTACTCATTCACAGTAATGTAGGCAGCTAAATAAACTCAGACATCACTAATGTTTAAGGCAGCTGTTGTGTACTTCCAATAATATTATTTTGATATTGATGACTATTGTAGAGAGTCAGAAAGGCAAACTGTGTCTAGCTTTATTTGTGACTGCATAAGTGGCCACATGTGTGTATAACCCCCCTGGCAAAGAATGACATCTTTGATGACAATGATGGGGCCTGTTTATGATGCTTCTACTGCTGCATCTGTTCCAGAAGGGAGGTCTGGACATGAGGGCTACTTTGTTGGACGGACATGGGTCAGATTTGTGTTAATATTCTTTGATCAGATAGTTCAAGCCAAAAATGTAGATAACATGACAAGATCCCATTCAGAACTGTTCAGAAATATAAGAAAATACTCTGAATAATAATTATTTTCTCATATGGGTTTTCCATACAAAAAGTTGAATTAATTAAAATCCTTAAAATGACATCCCAGTGCAGAATCAAATAAAGATGCAAATATCACAAGAGTTTAGGATGTCTCAGGGGACTGATTTTTTTAACACGTTAGCCCTACCGACATGGGAAAAGATGCACAAGAGGAGACTGATTATGTATTCTGTTGTATAATTTTAGGGCAGCACACATCTGTTTTGTGTTGAAATTTCTCTTTTTCTTTTCAAAGCAGAGAATAATCTTGATTGTGCGTTAGATGTGTGAGTTGGAGAAAGTTCCAGAATCAGTGGAAGCAGTATATATATATATTATATACACAGAATATATATATTCTGAGTTCCAGTTTTGCTAATTTGTATCATGTTTCATTATGTTTTACGACATCTCATTCACTTCATCCGCTTCCCTACCTTCTATCAATGTGTAAAACAGACTCAATGGGCTTTGTGTGATACTAAGGTACTTATACGGGCTGCATATACAGCTGTATTGATTAATGCAGAAGTGTATCTGCTAAGACTCAGACAGGCTTTACACAGACTACTGGAAATTGTGGCTGAAATACATCCTTTGTTAGTTGAGTGCAACACTGGAGGTCTTTCTAAAAGTTAACTCTTATTTTAGGAAGAGGATTATGATCTCACTGCAGCTGATAACAGACTGTTTTTGTGAGGACACCATTTTTGGTGAGGAGGGGTTACTTAAGGTGTGGTGTGCTGTCAGGACAGGAAGCTAGTAGTGTAACAAACATCCTTCCTTTTTTTTTTAACTGTAGCCTCTGCAAAAGCAAAAGTTCCATTTTGTTACCTAAAACATAAAGAAAACAAAAGAAGACTTATTGATTTCTGGTCAGAGATGGTATTTAAATGCAAAAACAACTCAGCTGATTTTTGCGAGAGTCTGTCAAAGAAGAAAACATAAAATGTTGGGGCAGATCTATTTAACCTAGCGAAAAAATAGCTTGGTGGAGGTTCGTGCCTCTTCACTAGTTTATTCTTAGTTGAAATGAACAAGGAATTGACAAGAATAACAACAGCTTAAATGGTTAGCTTTGAGTTTGATAGTGTTGTGGGTTGCTTGTATTAGTTTTCCTTTTCTATTTCCAATCCACTGCTCCAGTGTTGCTCTCCATCTCTGTTATTGTGCATCATTTTATCTCCAGTTCTGTCTATATTTCCTGCTACTCTATGTTTCTTTCTATATTTTAATTTTTGTCCTTTTCTTTTCTACCTATCTTAAATGAAATATCATCAAATTAATTTTGTCTGGCAGGTGCTTCCCTTGGCATAGTTGGTTTATCAAGACAGTGGTTATCTCCATAGCAACAGCTGCCCTAGTGACAAGGGGTTGCCACTGTCTGGACATTCCTCTCCTCTCCTCTCCTCTCCTCTCCTCTTCCTCTTCCTCTTCCTCTCCTCTATCATTAGAAAGAATTGAAATCCCCCTCTCTGAAAATCAGTGCATTTCATCATCAATCATTTTTACATGTTTTATCACGCTACAAATACTGTGTCCTTGTGCAACCTACCACTGTTTGGACATTCTGTTCCTTTCCTCAGCATGTGGAAGGGGCAACCTGGAAACCCATCAAAAATGACTGCAAACTAAGTGAAAGCATGAGCTGATCATCATAACTGGCTCTTGTAACCCAGAACTGAGGAATGTTGAATTAGTCTGCATGATGTGCCTGGTTTCAGATTGTCACTATGGCGCTGACTTAGCAGTGAGAAAAAAAAAGCTCTGTGTCACCTGCTAGGGTGTGCGTGTGTGTTCATGCGTCTGTTCCAGACCTCAGTATGACGCTGCAGTCCCTCAAAGTGTCGGCAGCAGTGCAGACACTCGCTGTTCTGAATACTGATTTCCAGCTAGATAGCTATGACTGTTAGCACAGCAGCCATAGTGCTCATATCCATTCAAGCTGAGCAGCGTAGTGTTATTGCATGTTGGGTAATACAGTGTAGTAGGGTGCATTTGAGGTGAACACGGCAGCTATGCAGAGAGCGTGGAGGGAGAGTTGGATTGAGACGGCAGAGAGGTGCAGAGATTTGGGCAGAGAGAAAGAGAGTGTGAGAGCATCCCTAACTGCCGTTGTTGCTATTTATAGCCGAAGCCCTATTCCACAGTCCTGAGATGCTCTCCCACCTCCCACATACATGCAGACAAATCAGCCTACACACGCACACATGTTGACAAAACATTTTGACATGCAGAAATACAGAAAACACAGAAAGGTGAACTGTCTTTATCACACAGCACATCCTGCCCACCAGAACAAAAAAAAAGATATATGAATGAATAAGAGGCAGAGCTCGGAGGTGTTTGTTTGACAATCAAGGTCAGTTTCTTTTCTCATCAAAAGCTCTGCAATAATTCATCCTGTGTTTCAGAGAGTGTTGGCAATAGGAAGAGGAACTGGGTGTATGATTGGGTGGGGGCAGTTTAGAGGGAGTGTTTGTCCTCACAATAACTAGTTGTTTGTCTTGTCAAATTGCATGAAAGGGTTTTGGACAGAGGGAAAAGGGGAGAGAGTGAGCAGCAGAAGAGAAGAAAAATAAATCCATGCTTTCCTTTTTTCTTTGTTTTTTTCTCTTTTCACTTCCTTTCAGACTGAGTCACTGCTGGTGAGGAGGAAGGTCTGGAGAGGGAACGAGAGAAGAGGAGGAGGTGGTGGTGGAGGAGGGGGAGAAGAAGAGGGGAGAGAGGCAGGGAGATAAGCCACAACAGGAAGCAAAACGACACACATACACATAGGGTGTTTGTGTGTGTGTCTGAGAGAGAGACTGCGCGAACGAGAGGGTGAACGGGAAAGGAAGGGAGGGAGAGTGACGCGAGGCTGGGAGAGCCGGCCCCCCCCTCCTCTCCTCCTCTCCCTCTCTTTCTCTCCTCTCCTCCTCTCCTCCCCTCCTCCCTCTCTCTCTGTGGAGCAGGCGTGTAGCAGCATCAGACTCGGCGTGAAGGAACCATGAGCGATGTCACCATCGTTAGAGAGGGATGGCTTCAGAAACGGGGTAAGTACATCCAGTACCTTGCTTCTTCTTCTCCTCTCCACTCTGCCTGTCTTTTCTCTCCTCTTCTTCCCTGTCTCTTGTCTGGAGTGAGGGCCTGGCCTTGCCTGTCCACATGTGCCGGTGGGAGGATGTGAGTGTTTGTGATTGAGCGTGTGCGTCTGATCACATGGGTGTCTGATTATCCGGTTTGTGAGTGTATATGCGAGTGTGTTTCCCACCATTGGGATGTGTCTCTTTATTATGAGCTTGGCTGGACATTTGTTTGCTCAGATTCTATGTGCTTAAGTCAGGTAGTGTTTGAAAGAGAGTGTGTGTGCATGGGAATGTGCATGTATTTGTATGTACAAATGTGTATGCAGTTAATAACATCTACCAGGACGTTGGTTACCCTGCTGGCGCATAATGTTCTGTCAGGGTTGAATATCCAATAGCCTGTGAAATCAAGTTAGTTCTGTCTCTCTGAGGAATAATTTGACATAGTTTGTTTTAAGTTCTGAATGGTGTCACTGAGAGTCATAGGACATGTGGTTGAGGGATTGGTTTGGGTGGAGTCGAGGGGGGGTACTGACAACACATCCTGTTTACAACCTCACTGAATATGAAAGAGAAGAAAAACGAGTAGTAGTGGAAGAGCATATACTAAAGAAAGTACTTCCCTTTTCTCAGAAATTCTTGGGTTGTGTTCAGTAAGCAGTTGCTGCAATAGGTGAACAAACATTTGTTGCAGGGTCAAACTGACCCAAAAACAGTCACAAAGTGGTACAGGTTTCTAGGACTGCAGCACTGCCTGTAAGGCCTCTTATGACCTTTTAGTTTTTCTAACACACTGAACAAAAACACACTGTTTTGGTGTTGTGCGTCTCCTGGTGCGGATTCCTCCTGGCGAAAATGTGTGTGTTCTAGAGAGCGAGCCTCAGGGGTAGAACAAGGGGGATTTCCAGACTTTTAGGCCAATGAGCATCATCCTCCTGAGTATGTGATGGTGTTTCGGAATGTGTAACACAAACTGTTGAACAGGAAGTGACATAGATGCATAACAGACAGCAGGCTTGTGGGTAATGTAGGCTAGCGGTATTGCATAGCAGGAGAACTTGTTGGACAACCGAGTGCTCCTTAAGTGGACGCTTTCACACATATATACACAAATACAGTGCACACTGTACTGCTGAAGTAGAAGGAAGGATCTTTGACAATGTGTCCCAGCATGCCACTGTGATCCTCAGACAGTCGTCTGTGCATATTAAGAGGAACTCATCGCCCCCAGTCACGACGCAGCGCCACCAGTGTTAGTCAGTGTGTGTGAGAGAAAGAGATAGTGGTTGTGGGGAAGGGGGGGCTGTTAGTTTGTGTCAGGAATATGAATGTTTGTCTGCATCATATGCTAAATCTTTGTCTGTATACGTGTGTGTGGAAATGAGCGGGGTTGGGGTGCTGACTCACTGTCCAGGTCGTGATACAGCAAAGACTGCAGTCTTAGTCATTACACAGCTTTTTTACTGGGACAGAACAGCAAGGGAGACCGGGAAAGGTAGTGAAACCTGCAGACACACACGGAGAACCCTTTTGTGCTAATAAGATTAGATTTATGGGTGATTCGGCTTTGTAGAAGGCCCTGTACTTTCTGACTGTTCTTCAAATAATGCACATTGTTTGGCTTTGAATTGGGTGACGTGAAGACAGAGACACAGAATGAAAAGAGTGAATGAAAGGTTTGAATGGGAGGCTGCTCGAATAGATGGAAAGAGAACAGACAGAGATTGTGCAGTAGATCTTACTATGAAAGAGAGATGTGCCTCTTAGATGCTGCTAATTAAACAAATCATGAAAACATTGTCACTAAATGATTGTCAGAGGATTATTTAAGTTTTGCTTCTCTTGTATTAATTAGTGAGTGGTGATGTATTTACCTCTTTTCATGTCGTTAATGAGGTCAGTTAGGTAAATGCTGGTGACAGGAGGTGGTTGCCGTTGCTTTCACCTTGTGCGGATGTCATCAAGGATAAATGTGGTCCTGGAGACTCCCACTGTTGCAGGAACTACCACAGAGGTGTCACTTTCGCAGGTTTTTCTTTTTTTTGGTTGTGTCTGTCTGAGGACAGATTTTGAATGAAGAGAACGGGCACGATCCAAGCTAGGACCCCAGAAGTAGTGGGTGGGACGTAGGGACCGCCCCCCACTTCACGCCACTCTTAAGTCGTGAAACTTTTCAATCAATTGTATATTAGGTTAATTGGTTATATTTTCTTTCTGCAGTACTTGTCTACAATAAATGTTG
This sequence comes from Macroramphosus scolopax, assembly GCA_901007825.1. Taxonomy (NCBI): domain Eukaryota; kingdom Metazoa; phylum Chordata; class Actinopteri; order Syngnathiformes; family Centriscidae; genus Macroramphosus; species Macroramphosus scolopax. The sequence continues at coordinate 60,659 of CAAKHC010018801.1, forward strand.
AATATATTCCTAACAGATTTGTTTCGCTCACAAAAAAGTAATTTATTGGACTTTTTTTTTTTATTATTTTACTATCTATATGGGGTGTAATAGCACTCACATTCATATAAAACATTTTCGTTTTGGGACAGGTGTACAGAACATATTCAGTGTTGTTTTAATCACTGCACATGCCGAACCTTTGTGTCTGCAGAACCGAGATATGTACCAAACTGTGATTTTTGTGTATCGTTACTATCTATGGTGCAGAACACAAAACACCACATGTTGCCCCTCAGATGCCGTAGCCTTGTGATTATCTGATCTCTGACAGCTGTGATTGCTAGTATCCTCCATTTCCAGTTTTTTTTATCGACCTAGTATACTGACCGGTCAATACGGCTTTGCGCCCATATTGACAGGTGCATAATGAGGCATCACGTTTGAGAATATTTCTAAAAATATTGGTTAGGGGCTTCTCGCCTCCTGCTTTCAGTTTAGACCTGTAAGTTTGTGTAGTTAACCACGCGCTCGTGAGTTAGCATTCCACCCATTTCGTACAGACCGTCTGTGTCATTGTGAGTGTTTATGTCTTGCTTTTGTTTGAAAAGCCTTGTAGAAAAATTGGTCATGAGCGACGTGCATAGACTCTGTGATCAACTTACCCGTCAATGGATTCTGATCACTGATAGTGGTGTGTAAGTGCAAGATAAATCCTTATTTCCTTTCTATATTTATTCTTCTAACCCTCAGTAGGTCCAACTTAAATTACGTTGAGAAAACTAAAATGAAGAAGTAAATTGGATGTGTATAACCAGCTATCACACACAAATCTGTTAAGTACAGTAGAATGTGTCCTCATACGACCTTTCACTGCCTTCCAGTTCTCATTTTTACTGCCGTGGTGATGATTTCCTACCTCCCTTTATTAAAGCAGAGTGCGCTCAGCTGCATGAATTTTTTATCTTCGGAAATAAGGAGCAGTGGATGTAAGATAAATCAAACAGACTGGCAAGTTAACCAAAATAGCCAATGCTGTGGAACATGTGGTTTTTGTTCTAGCGGATGAAGACTAAATGTCATAAAAAATACTTTGAATGATAGATGCTATAACGTCTGATGGATAGGCGCAACAGGTGTTGCCTTAAAACGACATGGTGGTGTGTTGAATTTTGTGTTTGGGGATAAAAATCCGATCTACTTTCTGTTGACAGAAGTTACAAGGCTATTTAATTCCACCTCAAAAATCTGAACCTGAAGTTCATTTCCGTCCTGGCTAGGAGTCTACCTTCTGTCAGCCCATGCGAGGCCACAGAGGTCACAGCCAGCCTCTGTAGTCGAGGATACTGTTACCTCCACCAGCATCAGCCCACACAGCAGGCAGCACAACAGATGGCCAGAAGGAAGGAGAGAAGGATAAACGCTGAAGGAGAGAGACAGGAGAACGCCATCATCTTTTCTTTGACACTTTCTGGCCTCAATGAAATATTTCTCTGCAAAGTTCAGATAAGATTTTGTCTATGTCAAAGTGGTGGGATTCTTGTTATTTAATCATTTTTCAAATAATTTGAGTTCTCAGGAGGGTTTGAGCCTGGACTTTAGTCAAACTTGGTCATCCGTAATTTGACATATTCTTCAAGTAATCGTCTAATCCTGTCAAGGCTCTGTGTAGCATCCCAGTCTACATTTACAAGCTCTCCATAACATCCTTCCTGTCCTGATGTGTTAACAGATTAGAGAATGCAGCATCAGGCTCCTGCCCCACAGAAAAGGCTGTAGAGACCCATGTTAGAGTTCAGCCACAAAACAGGTCTGGAAGAAGTAAAGAAACTGATCATGTCTTTAAGACGCGAGTCACAAGTGGATCATATCCCCCCCCACACACACAGCACAAGGCACATCGGGACCCCCTGTGTCTGATGTGGCTGACAGCGGGGAGAGGAGCAGCCGCGGGCAGCTGTGCAGACTGAGGCTGGCCGCCTGGCCAAATCACAGACATTAGATGCAGATTCACTCGGGACCGAGTTAACTTACTGTGATAAATATTGCAGGTTAGTTGTTCTAGCAAGAGGCTGTCATGTCGTACTCTGAAAACAAATCGAAATTACACAGGAAACAACCAACTAAACTTTGTCAAACGAAGATGTTTGATCGTATTTGAATCAACATCTCAGTAACTTAGTCGTTGTACTTTATTTCACATGAATTTCTCCTTTGCTCTTCCTCTGTCAGCTCAATAATTCTGGAGACTGCAGATGAAATCATTTGAGATGTCTTTGATAGCGCTTTGGTTAAAAATGCAAGTGGCTCGTGGGGGCTATGAGTACATACTGAACAAGATTTTGTTTTGGACATGTTGCCATGTTAGATTTGTTTCCGTGTACATATTTTTTACCTTGATCATAGTCGAATCCAAAATATGTATTATTTGTGTTCACAGTATGAGACTTTGCACTTCCATAGCCAATCATTATGGAGGCAAATCAGGCAGTCAGGGTTAGTCAGTGTCTTCCTGTATGAAGGTCCAGTCTTTGCGCCGTCCTCTCACTTAATGCAGCTTTGCATGATCTTATGAGAGACATCCAGTTGACACGCGGAGCAACACACCTTACACATCTTCTCTACTCTACTCTCCATCTTTACAACTTAATCCCTTTGGGGGGGCTGTATGCTCCATACTGTACATGTTAGGTTGCTTTGGGGTTCATTGGGTGCAGTGCAGTGAGGCAGCCATCTTGGCTGAGTGAGTTCAGTGAGTTCAGTGTTGCTGGAGGCTGGCTGGCTGGATCAGGTGGCAGTGCCAGGTCTCTGATATCAATCACCAGCCGCCACTGTCTGCTGCGTCGCCCTTCTCCTCTCTTCTCCTCCACTCCTCCTCTTCTCTGCCGTTTCTGCTACAGAGCCTGTCAACACTACTCACCCCATTCATTGCAATTCATGCTCCCTTCCTCTCCGTCTATCCCTGTTTTTCCTTCCATCTCTCTGTACTCCTCTTTTTCTGTCCCCTCTGTTTCTCAAACTCAGATGAATATACAGGGCAGTAACAGACAGGCAGACAGTGCAGGCTTTGTTATGAATGGCATCCTCTTGCACATCCGGAGGAAGTGTACGCTCCAGTGTGGCTTTACAAACTGTCTCTATTGTCCTAAGAATGACTCACTCTACACTGCAGAGAATAGCAGTCAGACAGACAGACAGACAGACAGACTTGTCTGCAGAGCCCAGAGACAAACACCGCAGGAAAGACAGATAGTTAGTGACATATACAGCGGCATGGAACACAGGCAGATACTCGCCAATACAGAAGAGACTAGCGAGTACAGGCATAGACTGATTGACACATGGACAAGCAGCAGAGAGTGTGTCACCTTTGTTTTTCAGTTAAAACAGCAAATTGGTGTTTGAACTGGGAGAAATGAAACTTGTGAGTATGAATGTATAACAACGAATTCAATCTACGACAGAGGAGAATGTCTTCTTCTGGTGCTCTGTGTGGTTTCTGTCTGGAAATGTGCTCTACACACTGACGGGTGCAACGAATAAAAACTAAAGAGCACATTAACTACCTTCCATTAAAAATCCCTTCTATACGTCAGTTTGTTATATTGACTTTGGACAACAAGTCAGAAAACAGATACAAACGTCTGCGTCAAACATCATTCGGCCTCAAACAAGAAAATGTTCCTAAAACATTTTCCTGCTGGATTTACAAGTATCCCAAACCGAAATTCACCTGTTCCTGAGTAGATGCATGTTGGGGAGATTTTATCATCAGCCTAGTTGACACACGTCGAATAATGTCAGCAGAAACACACATCCTACTACCAGAATTCGAGAGGTCAGTCAGTCAAAACAATCAGAAAATACTAATAGATCTGTCATTGAATTCGTCAATGAGATGTTAGGCAGCGAGAATATTCTAGCTGTTGATTCTATGTGGTTTAAGTCTGTCTGGTGCAACAGAAGATGATACTGGATACTGATACTTTGTTTGTTTTCAAAGTACATTTTTCGAGGTCTAACGGTCCAGTTTCCCAACCCTAAAATGCTTCGCCCCTACTGTGGTTTTTTAGAATGTTTGTACTGAACGTTGTAACTTTCCATAAACCTGTAAAAACGTACAGAGAAGCTCAGGAACATGCAGCATGATTTCAGTGTCTGATCTACGTGTCCTGGAGCTGTGCTACTCATGCATACTCAAGTCAGTCGGGGAAATCGGTGGCCGGAAGATTCCTTGTAAAGACCACACAAACAGAGAGATGGATTAATGGACGAGTAAGTGAATGAACGAACGTACAGGGAAGCACTCTTATATAAATGAATGGATCAATGAATGGACTGCTGATCATTGCAGAGGCAAAACTTGAGGAAGGGAGGAGGAAAGAAGGGGTGAAGGAGAGCTTGAGTAATGGGATTAGTTTGTAGCTCAGGATCGTCAAAGTGCTGACCTGAAACATTTGATCAGTCAGGATGGATGTGAGTACATGCATTCAAACATTTACATGGTGCTAAACTATTATTGTCACTAGAATTGTTATTAAGGCCAGTTTCAACGCGCGGTGTACGATTAATCTAGTAGATGGTTAATGGCCGTAGTATCATTTAAGCGGGTACAGTATCTAAGTATCAATACTTCTGGCAGCTTTACTAGACACACAGATTAGAATGAACGTAAAGTCTGTGGTCTAACGTCTTGAGGTATTGTTGGCTGGTTCCAATAGGCTTTGGGCTGATTAGAGGAGGCAGGTTCGAGTGGGGGTTGGTTTGTCTGATTTAGACCAACGGATTACCGCCTAGTGGCTAACGGCTAGTGTAAGTGTTGGCTGTCAGGAGAAGACTCCTGAGTTTGTGTGACCATTTGGACCTCTGTTGCCTCCTTGATCACCAAGTCTATATAATATAGATCCCCTAACTTCTCGTTAGGGGGTCACTAAAACGTTGAATTACTAAAACGTCCTTTTGCTTTTGAAAGATGTAAAAGAAAAGTGTAGTTCTTGGAGGTACAGTTGAATACCTCATTTATTTTTACTTGTTGAAATGTTATTTAAATGTACGGCAAAAGTGAGCTTCATGCAGCATTAGCTTTTTTTTGTGACAAAATGTATTTGCGAACCGTGTCATCCACACTACTCATGCAGTCTACACCTGGTTGCCAGGGGCAACTGCACAACCATTTCTGCCCAGAAACATCAGTTATGCATTTTGTCCTCTTCACTGTTTTTCGCTGTAGCACAAAGCATTGTGCTGTTTTATTTCACAAACCACCTCTGTTACAGGAACTGAGGTTGGGCGACCTCGCAGGTTCATTTGTTGGCTCGCGTGTATGTAAGCTGCCTGTGGAGCCGTGATTATGAAGACTTTCCCACCAGTTCTTCGTCATGCGGATGTGATATAAAGATACAATCATTTTTTTTTCTGTTTTCTGATGAGTTAAATAAACAACCTGCACCTTGTAGGTTTACTCTTGTCGTCTTGTTACAGTGGGCTGATTTGCCTGACTTAATAGTTGAGCTGCATACTGATGTCACAGTGGCCAGGTTAAAGGGACAGTCAGTCTATTTATATCTCTCCACCTGTAATCTGTCTCTGACTGGATTAACTAAGCCACTAGCTTCAGCCTGCTGCACCACACAGACACAACCGAAAATGTGAGCCCTGAATAAATACATGCATTCACCAAGATGTTCAGTGAGAACAGGGTGTACTGTACATCCAGCACACATGGGTGTATATAATAGGATCCACATTAGAGTGTCCAAGGAAAGGAAGGACAAGTATGTGCTTGTTCTTGAGCAACCAGAAAATTTAGCACTTAGCATTGTTAAATGCTCGTCTGTCTGTTGTAGGTGTTTGCTTGTGTCCTTTGTGTGTACAAGTGTTTCAGTCTCACTTCAGTTAGCCTGATAAAAAAAACAAAAAAAACAGAGAGGAAGAAGACCAAAGAGTGGCAGAATATTTCATCCTTCCTCAGTTCCCTTCGTCTCTGGTTGCCAATCTCCAGTCATTAATTAGCTCTCCATGATAAAATTGCACATTCCCAATCTGACACTGGTGCAGAGCAACGTACGGCAGTGGTAATCATGTCAGTGAGGCTTGGCTCAATGTTCTGAAGTGGCTAAATGTCCCCCATATGGTCCACTGGCTGGGGCCCACTGCTCACTAAGCTCTCATTAAACTAGTGCCTAATTTACCAAGGTAAAGAGGGGCACGCACACACTAATGCATACACTCAGCTGTAAAGAAACAACTCATAACATCTGACAGGGGACCGGGCACAAAGGGACAGGAGGACAAGGAGGTGGTGTTAGTTTCTGTTGATGTGTGGCACGTGGTGTGTGTGTGTGTGTGTGTGTGTGTGCGCGTCTCTTTTAAGATACCGATGTGTATAATGGTTTACTTGCCATCTGTCATCAAGAAAAACAGTTCTGCCTTTGCATGTGCATGTATGTATGTGCGTGTACATCCATCATATATACAGAGGAAAGATGAGACGGAAAAGGGCAGTAACAGTGAGTGAGGTGCAGATGTCTCAGAGGATAGCGGCTGGAACATGAGGTTCAACGGCAGACTGCTATATGAGAGGAGGTGTAGGGGGAGAACAGAGACGAAAGGAGAGACGAACATCTGCCGTATTCAGATATTGCTTCGTGGTTTGAGTGTTTCCACACAATATCTTCAGTTTGAACAGACCTGGGAAACAGCCCGCTCATTAAGTATCTTGCAAGGCTAGACATTGCTGAGCGCACATTATTGGGGGCTTCACATCCTCTATATTTTCAGTTTATTTTTTTATACAAATGCAGAGGCAGAGATTTATTCTTCTCACATATGAAGGAAGTTAAAGTTTCTAGTGGATTTTCTCAATGAGTCTGCTTTTTTTTAATGATTTACAGTGGTCAGGGAATTAGGGTTTGAATGTGACGTACTGAATATGATATGAGCGTCTTCCCAGAAAAAGGTTTGATATGAAAATGTGATACAGAATTCTTGTAACGTGACTTACGTTCATGTCAAATTAAGTTCAAACATCCGGTTTACATTGTAACATAGACGTATGTTGTTCAGAATAGAAATACAAGTATTTAAAAGAGCTGTTGTGCATTTAGCTGGCCTTGTCTTTTCCTTTGAATGGTGTCGGGGTCTTAAGTGCCTGATGCCGGTCAGCTGACGTGGACATGTTGTGAAAGACGGCCTCTTACGCAGACAGATGTCAAAACATGACAAACACCAGCTCTCAGGGAAGGACAGAGAAGTGTTTGTGTAAGATGGACAGATATTTGGAGACCTCACGGTGTGACGGACAAACAGGCAAATAGACACCAAGGTGATCTAGTTTCTGTCGTAGATCTACAAGAGTTGACTACATGACGTGACAGTTAAAAGAAAACAGCATTTTTATACAAAATCACTCCTAATTAGGTCTTTTAAGTAAACTGTGGACTCAGCAGTGAGCCAGAACAAATATGAATGTAGTCTCAGTAACTTAAGCATGTTAGTTATGCACAGTGGAGCATGAGTGAAAGTAACTGAGACAATTAGTTGTGGCTGTGTTTGGCTGTCACATTGAATTTGGTTAAACTCGTCGAGTTACCATCAAATCTACTTAAATCCCTAAAACTGTGATTCATAAACTCATGTTGTGCCTCTGTTAGTCTTCATTACAGATCTTATGCGTGGAATCATTTGACATGAAGAAAATATACAGCTGGAGTATCCAGCCAGGAAATAGTAGCTGTAGCTCGGGAGGAAGCCCAAATTTGGTGATGCACCAAACCTCAGTTGCATTTTATTGCCACAATTCTATCATATGCACTGATCTTAATTGTTGCGTATTTTGATGAGTTTACCTTCCTAAATGTAGTAATCATGTAATGTAATGTAATAATTTTTATGACCTCTGCAAATTCTTGTGTACATTTTGCCATGTCCACGTGTAGTGAGTTATCTTGTAGGTTATGGAGAACATCGTCCTGTTAGGTTTTTGAGTAATCCGGCTAACAGACAGACAGACAGACAGACAATAGTAAAGCAGCTGGAAGGTCCTAATTGAGCAGGACGTTTGGCCTGTGCTTATGGAACGCTCTGATAGAGGCTCCACATTGTGGTTACTTGGTGGAATCGCCCTCACTTGTCCACAGAAACAAAAGTTCAGGAGTAAATAATTCAGAGTTTGAGTGGCCAGTGGAAATGTGCCTTGATGGACTGATGAGCGTACACTCAGGCAGGTGGAAAGACAGACAGATGGAAAGACAGGTAGAGAGGCAGGACAGAAGGGGGAGCAGAGAGCAGCAGTTAGTGAGGTGGAGGGCCCTTACTGTCGGCCCTTCAATACAACACATGAATGGAACCTTTAGAATGGGACTGGACTCGTGTGTGTGTGTGTGTGTGTGTGTGTGTGTGTGTGTAGGGTGTTTTTAGGGGGTTGGGGTGGGCGGCGGTACTTGACAGTGCTTGGGGTATAGTACTTGATTGTTTACTCTTGCCTGCCGGGCTGGGCTTCTGCACTCAAGTGTGTGTGTGTGTGTGTGTATGTATTTGTGTTGACAAAGTATGATGTGCATGTGTATAAGTTTACAGGCAGACAGGGAGACAGCATAATGCTTCCTGCAGGAAAGTAGGGGGCTTCACAAAAGACCAGAGGGTCTTAAGTTGCGCACACGCATGCACGCGTAACGCCAGCTGCCACCCACAGCCCCAGCCCAGCATTTCTGAATTAATAATACAGAGCCAGCCAACCACTCTGGGATAATAGCAACTTACACACATATGTGTGCACACACATTTACATGCACAAAGCTTTGCACCTGTTCACCACTGCTCAACTGGGCAGGGTGGGGCTGGTTAAGGTCCCACCCAGCCTGTTTTGAGGACGCATGCATGCACATTCACACACACTCACACACTCATTGTTGCCTGTCTGTTGTAGGCAACAGTTGGACAGCTGTTTCAGTCTCCTGATCCTCCCTCTCTTCTTCTGACGGCAGCCCCCTGTGATTGGATGGTTTTTTCGCCCAATGAGAGATGAAGAACAGAATATGAATTTGAATGTGAATGCCAGATTGAAATGGGGACCCTCAGAAACCCACAGTTCTGTGGGATTATCAATGCACATTTTCATTATTCATGAATTCTTATATGAGTAGAGTTTTTTTCATGAAGGTCAGGTGACATTGTTTTTTATCAGCAGTATCATAATGTATAGACAGAATTATTCAGATATCCAAAAAGTCTAAATCTAAAAAAAAAAATCAAAATGTAGCGTTTTATAGATTTTTTTAGGTTGTTGGAATGGAGTTTCAACTAAAAGTTCTTTTTAGAAAATAAAAATGTGTCATTGTTTGGAACAGGGGAATATCAGGGATGTAAAATTAAGAAGGAAATCAATGATTGCCAACCCGACGTGCCGTCAGAAGGAGCGAGCAGAGAGCAGAGATGGCAGCGATCTGATTAGCTTGCTCATCGGCTGTGTGTTCTTTTCCTAATCACATTGGATATACTGCATTCTGAACACAAGCTGCATGTCATTTCTAATTGTATTGGATCTTTGAACGCAAACGCTGGTTTGTTCTTTCTAGGTTTGGATTTTACCTTCCTGACATGTGCTAGAAGATCCAGTTCGTCCCCTGTGTTTTCAATAGCATGTTAGGCCTTGGTGGAGGCACGTGTGTTTGTGTGTTTGTGTGTTTGTGTGTTTGTGTGTGTGTGTGTGTGTGTGTGTGTGTGTGTGTGGGGGTTGATCGACATGATGTGTGGGTGAGAAAGAAGACATTTTAGTGAGCTGTTGGTAATATCCTTTGTAGGTCTCGCTATGATTTAGATATTAAATTGAGTTACTATCTTGTTTATAATCATATAATATAGTTTATAATATTTTTTTTCATACTAACTTAATGGTAACAACTGTCCTTGATTTTCATTATTCATTTATTTGTTCATTATTTTCTTTCAGTATATATAATGACGAACAAATCACGTTTGATAACTTGGTGAAGGCTGAGGATGTGATGAACCAATAGTCTAAAAACCAAAGATACCAATTTGATTGCCCTTCTATTCAAGGAGTAAATTAATGAGAAAATATTTCTTCGTCATTCAATTAAAAGCCTCCTTCTGTATGGTCATATGTCTACTGTACTTTCCTGTAGCATATGAGATGTATGCATGCTTGTAAGAGATTGAATGTCCTACCTGAAATCACACGTCTCTCCTCCCTAGCAGGGGGTAATTCCACTTGCACATCTGTAATAATGAGGTTATGGTTTCAATACCTTGTTTCAGTTCTTCTTCAGTACAGAATAATTTACATGTTGGTTGTTTTGTTCCCATTTAGAGTTGAATCGATGATAAAGCAGCCTTAGGGCGTGGCAACCCTGTGATTGATCAGCTGCTCTGGTAAACAGACTGATATTTATCAAAATAAAAAAACAGAAACCAACAAATAACATTTGCTTGACCGAAGGCTAATCTGACCCTTTGTGCCCAACTGGAGGTTACACTCAGTCCAGGTGTGTCCTCAGCCACTAATGGTCCACAATATCCTTTATGTTATATCATAAAGTAGGAACATTCGACCTCAGTTGTATCCTCTTTATATATCAACAGTTGCTCAGTGTTTTATTAAAAGGTTTTGTGAGACAAGGTCTCAGTCTGCTGCATCAATTATAAAATATGTGAGCGATGACCGTGCACCTGCAAACATTTCAACAGAAACCTGATACAGTATTAGAATTATAGCAAATATGACTACTAAACAAATCAATGTTCTGCCTAAGATCTGACTTTTTCAGGCTTTTGCTTAAGACTGCTTTTTGAAAAGATGTTTATAATAACCGATAGATATCGATCATACCAGACTTCCCAGAGTGCAACAGCACCACATAATATAAAAGTCCTTTAAATAAATTATATAAGAATTTTGTATTTTGGACTGGACCTGATGTGTCGACAGCTTTAGTACTTTGATGTACAATGTAATAATATTCAACATTTCAGGAGAGAGAGAGAAAAAGTCAGTTAGGAATCAAGAGATGAAGACAGCCAACATGGAGCCACTGTAGCTAAGTGACCTTCACTCGCCCACTTTGTGTGTTTGTGTGTGTGTGTGTGTGGGGGGGGGGGGGGGGGGGGGGTAGAGGAGGGAGGGGTAGCTGGGTGGCCACAGCCTCCTGTCTGGCACAGGTGGTGTTGAGCAGCAGCCCTCCAGCTAAGATGCTAATATGCTAACACCACACTAATCCTAGGGTGTTTCAGGAAGCTACGGACTCTGCGTCCAACAACACACATGTACAAATACTATGGTTCACATATGCACACAAAGAGATGTAAGCTCACTGAATGCCTGCGTGCACCTGCACAAACTGACACATATACACATGGCCCCTGTCTTATATATATATATATATATATATATATATATATATATATATATATATATATATATATATATATATATATATATATATATATATATATATATATATATGTAGTGTAGACAAACACACACCACACACACCAGTGTGCTGTGAGGGGGATTAGAATGAGAGTCATCTTGGCTGCGGTGTGTCACTCAGACACACTGATGCAGGTCTGCATCAGCATCACAGTGGTGGCCACCATGCTCCAAGGAGCCACCACCATCTACTGGACAGCAGTGGTACTGCAGGAGAGAAGAGCAGCAAAATAATACGCTACGGAAATGAAGAAATCACAGCAAAGGGGCCGTTAACATTACTTTCTCTATTTCAGATTTTATTAAACGTTTTCCCAAAGAAGCAATGTTTAGTTTTCCCAGTAACTCTGGAAATCAAAAATATATTGCAACGGTGTCTGTATTTGTTAGTGTGTGATGTGAACTGCTTGTATGTGTGTGCCTCCTTCTGTACCAGCTGGGGGAGCAGAGGGACACCAGGGCCGCCTGTATGTGTGTGTGTACCCAGCACTGCGTACCAGGAGGCTCTGGCTGTGTGCAGCTGGCTGGGTGAAATCTCCTAGTGGCCCCCAAGGGATGGCCATGCTCCCGTGGGCTTGTGCTCAGTCTGTCCGCCCTGTGACTGCCCTGCCCATCTCGCTGTCACAGTCTCACTGACATTGCATTAACTGCATACATTTCCCAACTCTGTTTGTCATTTAGTCTTCCTCTCTTTCTTCCTCTCCCTCACCTGTCCCCATCCTTCACTCTAGCATCTTCTTTATCTCTTGATGCAAATTGAATGTTCTTCTTTCTTCTTTCTTTCATTTTAATGGCGTCTGATCATTACAAAAAAATACCAGCTGCACTCCACATTTCTGCCATCAGTGATGGTGAATATATTTAAAACACTCGTGCGAACACTGGACGCACCAGTCCAGCTCCAATGTGGTAATGAGACTAATGCACTGTAAGTGGATTGGCTTTAAAGAGCCTGGATTCGCCTTAAGATGTCTGAGCAGACTGGAGTTAGAACTGCTGTGGTCTGGATCACGCATACTGCCGTTTCCTCGCACACGTGCACATTGAAACAGGCTGAACATCAAAAAGTCATTTTTACCCGTTCGGCAAGAGTGAGTGCAAATGTTGTGTGTAGCTCTTAAGGAGGCACTGCTGCTTCTGGCACTCATGGACGGACTCATTGAAAGATGTCTTCCTCAGAAGTCTTTGCACATTTCCCCTCTTTCTAGCCCGCAGCGTACCCTCGTTTGCATACAGCCACTTCCCCTTTCTTTACCTGCTTGACAATTCAACGTTTTCTCTTCCTTCTCCTTATGCATTACTACTTTTACTCACACAGTACTCACCTTTGCCCTGGACAAGTCCTGACCTTTGTTTGTAAGAAGATGAGCTCAGACTCAACCATCACTTCAAGGCCTGAGATTTAGAATTATCCTAATGGTCCTGTTATCTCGTTTCATGAATTGCAAGGGGACTTGAAATTGCATGTTTTGTCTCACTAACTTTCCACCTGTATATAACCACTTTAGAATGATGAGAGAAAAGTAGCAAACCACTATACTTCACATGCTGCACCCACTAAATGACTTTGGTTATCAATCTCTCATCAAAATGGTTCATTATCTCTCTATGGATTAATCAATTGATTTAATCTCTTCAGCACTGAAACATAATGTGGTCTGGTATCCAGTTAGCATACTTACAACCTGCCTGTCACTCAGTTAGTTAGGAATCCACCTCTAGGCAAGTTGTCTGTAAACTTTACCTTTGGTTTATCAGGCCTTCGTCCAGACTGCAACTCCGTCAGTTGGTCAGAAAACTGGTCCAATTACCCCCAAACTGCTCTAAACACTAAATATGCATGCATTTACATACATGAGTGTGTGTGTGTATTGTGGACAGACGATGCATTCCTTTCCCTGCCGGTGGGCTGCTGTGTATGTGCTGGAACGTGGCAGAACCTCCCTTCCATCCCCCCCCGCCTCCTTCTACCTCGACACACCAGCACCCGCCACCCCTCCAGCTCCCAGAGTGCCAGTCACATAGCTCCGTCTCTGCGCCATCTGCATATCAGCTCCAGCCTCGGCCAAAGCATTAAATTAAATCCCTGTTTGGGTTGATTAACAAATGGCTGGTGAGCTCACATAGTTATGGAGTTATTTGTCATCAAGGTTTTTTCATGCTTTTCTCATTCTGTGCTAAAGTGTGGCATCCGGCAAAGCCGGGGAGCAGCGGTGCGCTGGTGTCCTGAAGGAGTGAGTGCGAGACAGAGAGATGGAGCGAGATTGGAAAGTTTGTGTGACTCATTTCAGTGTTGCTGGCTGAAGTTCAGCCTCGCTATTTGTACCTGTCTGTTTTTCCTTCCTGCATTTCTCTTTCTCATGCTCTCCCTTTCCCCCCTCCCCCCGTCCTGAAAGGAATAGTTAATCAGCCCTCTAATTGAGTGACAGTTAGTCAGTGTGTTGTCGTAATTGTACAATCAGAAAGCTTGGAACGGACACAGTCACAGCTGATTCATCTCTGCCTCTTACTACAAAATCTACAAGCTGCAACTGCGGGCGGTGCCAACAAGATGCATTTCTCCACATGACTTTTAAACAGTTTAATGTAGTTTTTCATCGTTATCTTCAGGAATGTACGAAAAAAGGGCAGAAAGTCTATATTCTTGAGAAACATTCTTGAAAATGTTACAAAACAAACTGTACAGAAATTCCATGGTTAGCTAATCCTAGGCGGTCACACAGTTGTAGCAGAAGAAGGTTCCGATTCAGACCCGTCGTTGTGACACTTCCACACCTCTGTGGGCTGGCCGTCAACTGACTTTTTAGGGCGCTTATTGTTAAAGAATGAACTTTTACAGCTGCTGTCATTTGTTGAGTTGACACGCCAGCTTGCCACATGTCCATTGCCGTCTTCCTGACTTGTGACATCTGCGACATTGTGATGTGCAACATCCCATCTTAGGTCCCTCTGGTCTATTCAATGTTTCAGATCACCCCACTCTCCTGCATTACTGTTGTCCTGTAGTTTTTAACAACAAATAAGAGACTCGTGTTGTCTTAAGCAACGTTGTAGTATAGCATTTGTTAATTGGCCTTCAGGGAAAGAAACGTTGTGCTGAAAACTAAATTAAACTGAAGTGAAGAGTCCGAGAGAGATGGTGTGGGAAGGAAACCGGCTGTTCTGTTTTCTGCAGCAGTCCAAACTAGAGACATGTGGCTCCCCAGACAAGCTGTCCAGAGTGGGAGAGCTTGCTGGACACATTACAGCCAGGGCCAAGACGGGATAGCTTGACAGAACACCATTGGATCATTGGGAGAATTGGAACGGAGCAGAACTTGGTTCATTTGTGTGTGCGTGTATGTTTGGAAGCTGTGTGTGGACAACTGTCCATCTCCTTTCTCCGTCTGTGCCACCCCTGGCTGCCCCCTTCCCCACCCTCAGTGGACACGCAGACACACACACAATATATATATATATATGTACAAACTGTCTAGGTCCAGCCAGAAGGATTGCTTATTCATCCATAAACTGACTCAGAGAAATGACTGGACTTGGACCAGCAAGCTAGTCATCACTCCCAGTTTATTAAGAGTTTTATCAGTTTAACTTTCATTTATTATTTCAGTGGATCTTTGTCCTGATTAGTTTCAAGTTAACCTTCGTTCCTCTCTTCTATGTGACCCGGACACGCTTGTGAACTGTTCATTTCTGCAGGTATTACACAGATTCATATACGTCTGTTTGATGGTGACCTACAGGAGATAACCTCAATAAGAGAAACACCTGTACAATATTGTATAATGACATTTGCTTTAATTCATCTACATAAATGTAATTGCAGTATTTTTCTTCAGGCTCATATTGTCCCAAGAGAAGATTAATGCTGAGTTGATTACATACACCTGCACACCTGATGTGCAGGTGTATAATATATTGTATTGTTGTATTGTTTGGGTGAGAAATGAACACTCACTTAACACCCCGTTCTCCATCTCTTTTCCCAGCTTTTTCTTTCTTTCTTTTTTTTTTTTTTTCATTTCTCACCCCCTCCCATTCAGCCCCTCTCAAAGCATGCTGTTTATCAGTAGCAAGTGATCCAAAGAATATGCTTTGTTTCTAAAGAACAGGAGGAGGAAATAGGGGAGGAGGAGAGAGTGGGTGGATTTGTGAAGAAGAGAAAAATAGAGACGAGAGGAGAGGTGTGATTTAGTAATCCTGATGACGCACTGGCAACCGACAGAATTTTCTTATCTATCTATGTCTCTCTCTGTCCCCCTGTGGTGGTCTCTCTCTCTCTCCCCCCCCCCCCCCCCCCCCCCCCCCCCCCCCCCCCCCCCCCCCCCCCCCCCCCCCCCCCCCCCCCCCCCCCCCCCCCCCCCCCCCCCCCCCCCCCCCCCCCCCACCCCCCCCCCCCCCCCCATCCCCCCCCCCCCCCCCCACCCCCCCCCCCCCCCCCCCCCCCTCCCAACACATACACACACACACACAAACGCACACCCCTCATCACCAGCAGCACCCAGAGGTACCGGCAGGGCCCGCAGTCACATGGTCCCATCGGCGGAGCAGGTGTTTTTCTGCGATGTGCTAACGAGCACGGCCTGCTGTCATTTCAGCTTTAAATGGATGTCACAAATAGAACACACACACACGCACACACACACACGCACACACTCCCAGCAAATTAGCGTACGAAGGTGATCGGTTGCCAAGCTTTGTGCAATGTGTGTTGTCTTGCACAAATGCTACTAGTCTGTTAGTTAGTTAGTCTGTTAGTATCTGCTGTGTGTGCGTGTGCGTGCGCGCTCGTGTGTGTGCATGTCAAGGAATTTTTGCTTAATTAAAAAGGGGTTGAGACGGAGGGAACATTTGTGTCCTTCTGTGGTTTTTATTTTCTGTTGTTTGAAATGAGAAAGTGAAATGTTTACACAGCTCCTGGCGCTGAGAACTGTTGAGTTCGTCACTGTCTTTCCTCGGAGCCGAGTGTCTGTAGGACTTCAGCTGTGTGTTCTGCGAGCTCATGCATGTGTGCGCACACACTTCCATCCCTGTATTTGAACTCATTGTGCTCGTCCAACTATATATGAATCTGCACATGTGTGCACTTTAATCCGTGTGTGTATCCATGCTGCCTCCAGTAAGTGTTATCCGCCTGGTGTGGAAATGTTTGACACTCGTGTAATCCTGCAGCAGGTCATCTGAAAAAGCTGTGGTGCCACCTTAGTGCCAATCTGTGGCAGCCAGTTGGGTAATACTCTGCCACCAGCTGCTCAACAGATGTTATTTGTTGCTGCAGTCTAAGAAGGGTTATTCTACGTGTAATCGCATTTCCTCTCATCTTATATCATTTTGTCTCATCTTCTCTCATCCTTTTTCTCCTCTTCCACCTTTGATGGAGGCCGGTGGGTTGGGTATATGTTTTAGAATTTAAATTGTGGTCTATAAATGTGTGTGTGAGTTGTGTGCGTCCTGGCAGAGGGGGTCATCACCTCGACACCTGCCCATGTATCAGCCAGATGATGTTTCTGGCATGGCTAGTTTGAGTTTTGTGCTGGTAAACATGTTTTTGTCATTTTTTACATGATAATCCGATCTGAATCTGGCAGGCGCTGCGGAAGTCGTGTGTTTGTCTGCGTATACACGACAGTGTGTATGTATATGTGTGTGTGTGTGTGATATTCATTGACAGATGAGAGTGAGAGCTGAGCAGGCAGGCTCTCATCTGTCTAGGGAATAAAGTCTGTATTTAAAATGATCATCATGATTATTAATATGACTACTTATCATCATTATAATCATTTTCAACAAGTGCAGTATTGCCAGGAGCTTCGTCACTGCTGTTGACCTGTAATCAGAGTCTAATTGTACACTTGCTCTAACATTTTCCTCTCTTTGTGTCCGTGTTTCTCTCCAGGTGAATACATAAAGAACTGGCGACCACGTTACTTCCTGTTGAAGACGGACGGCTCTTTCATCGGCTACAAAGAGAAACCTCAGGATGCAGATCTTCCCTACCCTCTAAATAACTTCTCCGTAGCAAGTACGTTACCGATCAAACATGAAATCCCATCTGGAGTTCTACATCTCTTCCGTATCAATCAGCTCCCTGTATTCACTTCTTTGTCATCATTTAGTGTTGTAGATGCTTTTTTAGCCGATGCTGTAGAAACACTGAGCGCCTTTTCATACCGACAGAAAGATTAGCAGCAGTGTGTCCGAGTCCCGGGATCATTTCATATTTATTCATTACAAATATATTATCTTTCCATGTGTTAATGCTTAATACAGCAACGGTGTCCAATTCAATTTCTGAGAGGAATGAATGAAAAATCAAAACAGACCAGATGAGGCTTACGTTTGATTTCTTTCACATCCGGCTTGATTCAAACTGGCGACTACTGTGTATACGACCATATACAACACTGGGCTTCCATGCAGGTCTATAATAAGCTTATGAAATCACAAAAATATAGTCAATTAGCCAAACCCAGAGTACAAAATATACATAGGCAAATGAAGTATGCATGTCAATAAATGCAAATGATATTCAAACTAAAAAAGTAACAGCTGTAACACAGTAGTTGTGCATGTGTGTGTGTGTGTGTGTGTACATGTGTTTTTGTGTCAATCAGGCACCTTCTCTTCACTAATGCTCGGGATCACACTGTCAGGATGGAGCGAAGGTGTCGCTCACTGAGCCCCGCAGCAGTCGGCCTGCGTAATGTCTGGATGAGATGGAGAATTTTCACACACACGTACCGACAGTCTGTGTGTGTGTGTGTGTGTGTGTGTGTGTGTGTGTGTGTGTGTGTGTGTGTGTGTGTGTGTGTGTGTGTGTGTGTGTGTGTGTGTGTGTGTGTGTGTGTGTGTGTGTGTGTGTGTGTCGCTGCTAGACTGCGAGTTTAGAGCGTGGTGTTGCCTGCTGGGGATTGTAGTGCAACGTATAAACAGCCGATAAAAATCTAAGACATCCAGCGGGCTTCCTTTTTAATCGGAGCCTTGAGTTTGACACATGTGTAATAGAGCGATAACAAATTAAACCCTGCAGGGACCTGATGAGTAATCAGTCTTGCAGAAGGACACCTCAGCATGAGGCTTTAAAAAACAGTCTCCAACCTCTATGAGCTCTAAAAGCTCAAATTTGAATTGATTATATATCAATATCTTTAATATATCCATTGGAATCACTCGTGCCAAGCAGATTGAGATGTTGCTGAAATGCTCTTGCGCTTTCATCATCCAGTACAGAGCCGCAGTGAAATGGTACATCAGTTATTGCATCAGTTTCACTCACGGTGTGTCAAAACATCTTGTCAGTTATCAGTCCCAACAGCTTTAGTGTGCTTTTATAGATTTCAGTAAGGGTCCTAATTAACCATTTATCAGTAAATCATCTGTCCGCACCTGGCTAACAAGCTTGACATGTGTAATTAACCAGCTAATGAGTTAACAAGATTAATTTTAATGTCTCTCGCTCTCATTACCACTGTCATCACCTCTCGTTGTTCAGACAGTGAAACTGTGTGAGCCTTCCAGATGTTTTAACTTACGATCTAAGTTACGCCCAAAGTTAAAAAAGTTAAGACCCTGCAGTTGTCAGTTGTTATCCATCATTAGTCTGCTGCAGTTACCACACTGGTGATTATTACCTTTAAAGAAGTAAACACATTATAAAGGTGATTCTTAACAGTATTTGAGCTTCTTGGAACTCTAACTCTCCGCTGAATAAATATACACAAAGTCCTTAAGTTACTTATTTTTACTATAACTTTTATCAATAAAAAGCTGATTGTAGTGTAATTTTTGCAGCAGAAGGGAACCCCCTTAAATCAGCCTGTAGCTGAAGGCGGAGCAATTACAATAATCACATCCAGGAAATATCATTCAGCTTGATTTTATAAAAACCTGAAAATACCCTGCTTATTGGTCTACAGGCCTCCATGATTGTGCTTCATTTAACAACATCTAAATAGTATATCATGCACTAATAAATGCATGCTTGTTAGTTCAGTTGTTTACTCTGTTCCATGTTCATAGATCAATTACTTAACATAATCTGATCGGTGATAAGCTGATGTTTCCCTTCTTGGCACGAGGCCTGATGCAGATGATACTGTGTGTACTAATACTAGTGTTTCTGGACAACACTGTTATTATTGCACAGGATGTCAGATTTATCACATACCATTGAAACACCATGCATCATGCTAAGTTGTCTGTCATATGAACCGGTTTGGAAGAGCCTGATGTGAAACATCTGCAGAACAGAGAAGATGTATGGGACGAGGTGAGGGGCAGAGGAGTACACAGGAGGAAAGATCTCAGATGAGGGCAGAACAGACAACAAACGCAATGACAAATGGTAGAACACAAGCTGATATCACCGAGGAAATGATAAAGAATGGTACATTGAAGGAAGAGGGAGGAAGGGAGGACAATTACAGCGAATGACTGATGTGAGTCTGTCGGATGGGGCAGAAGAAAAGAAAATGGTAGACATGGGGAGGGAAAGGATTGAGAAGGAAAGATGATTGGAGAGCACAGATGAAAGATGGAGAGAAGGATTGGAGGGTGAGGCTTTTGTGGATGAGATAATGAAGGGAGGAGGGAAGGACCGTAAGCGCCGAACAGACAGGGAGGAGGAGACGAAGACAAGATTGGAGAGGGAGGAAAAATGGGGAGAGGAGAAGAGTTTGTGAGGAGGACAAGCCAGGCCATACATCCGGCCCCGGCTGCTTGGCACAGCACTGGCACTGCCACATCTGTTGCCCAAAGCTGGGAGGCCAGGTGGTGTGTGTGTGTGTGTGTGTGTGTGTGTGTGTGTGTGTGTTTGTTTATTTGTGTGTGCCTGTGTGTGTGTGTTTATGTGTGTATGAACAACAGAAGTGGTCAGATGGAACAGAGATGGTACAGGCCTGTTCCCTGCAGAGGGACTCATACATACAAGCCTGTCCCTCACACACACACACACACACACACACACACACACACACACACACACACACACACACACACACACACACACACACACACACACACACACACACACACACACACACACACACACACACACACACACACACACACACACACACACACACACACACACACACACACACACACACACACACACACACACACACACACACGCACATGTTCACACTGATGCAACCACTAAATTGCTACACAGATTTCACAATTGCCTGCTGTGGCAAACAGCCCAATTTCAGCTAACATTCAAACTTCAATATCACTTTTACGTGTGTGTGTGTGTGTTTGTCCATGCGTGGGTGTGAATGTTTTTTGGCATCGGCCAAAGCATGACCTTGTTTTCTGGCAGCACAGCAGGCCATGTTACAAGTCAGGTACAAACTTCTTTGTGTGTGTGTGTGTGTGCGCGTGTGTGTGTGTTTTGCATTGAACCTCTGCTGTGTGTATGACCTGAGTGGTGTTGTCATTAACCTTCCTGTCTATATTTAGGCTGAGCCGTGACATGCTGTGCTGTGCCACACTTAAAAAGAAAGTAATTGGAGTAAGGGATAGCTGAGGACAGGAGGTGAGGCAGCGAGAGGAAAAGGAGAGAAGGGCAGGAGGGAAGGTGAGGAGAGAGTGACAGCAGACAAAAGTAAAAGGAAAACCACGGGAAGGCTGTGGAGGGTGATATATGTAGAATAAAGAAGAATAGGAGAACACAGCCGGAGAGATAAGAGGGTGGAAAATGGGTCGTTATGTTCTCTTACATCAGCTCTTGTCCCCAATAACCGCTGAGACTGCTGAGGGACAATGAAGATGTATTCTTTCCCACAGCGAGCTCACAGCCCCATCTGGCTCTGTGTGCGTACGTTTCTGCGTTTGTGTACTGTATTATGCATTTGTGTAATAATGGCCTACTGTATTGGCCATTTTCACAGATATGTGTTCCTTCAGATATTCGCCAGATGCGTATGTGCTGCAACACATATCCCTTGGCACAGGAGAGCAGGTTTTTTTGGAATCAGATGTAGTTATTAAAGTTCTTACCTGTGTGAAAAAAAAATGCTGCGTCTTCTCTCGATGATACAGAAACGTGCACATGCAGAGTAAAGTATCTCACCATGTGCAGAAAGCCCAGAGGGAGAGACGGGACTCGTGAGGCAAAGGTCTGCGACTGGTCTTGTCGTATTCATTCTAACCAGCATGCTGCCTGGGCATCCTCTAAACATATTTGAACAGTTTTAAGATTCTTAAAGGGGCATTGACAGATTTTGCTCAGAAGCGTTCAACCCCTTTTATTCATTTAGAACACTGTATGACAATGCCTACATTATAATGTATGTAGATACAAATATAACAAATACAATACAAGAAGATGTATAACGAAAGAGAATGTTTGCCTTTAACATGGATACTGTTGTGATTGGTCCCAGCACAAGTAGAACATCCGTACAATTAGAAAACTCATGAGACGATATTGACTATATCGTCCCTCTGTCTGTCTGTTGTAGAATGTCAGTTGATGAAGACGGAGAGGCCGAAGCCAAACACCTTCATCATACGCTGCCTCCAGTGGACCACTGTCATCGAAAGGACCTTCCACGTGGACTCGCCTGATGAGAGGTCAGCCCGGGTTCAAGATCCCCAGAGACTTTTTACAGCATCCTCCATTCCCTTTGTGGGAACAGTGGCTTCCCAAAAATCGGTCAAGTTAAAGCTTGATTTGGGCTTGATTGAACTTTAGAAACAACTGATGATATTAAGTCAGAGTTGTGTTTAAAGCCAGATAATAGAAAGACAAACATTTATGGAGCTGCTCAGCGCTACGATACATTTTGTCTTGTCAAAGCAGGTGTAATCAATAAGATAAATGATGGCTGCATTCAGTTTCGATGGGCCTGACCCAGGACTCTGGTACTGTGCACGCTCACTCACTCAATCGTTGATGATTGGTTCCACTTGTGCTTATCCTGCTTTGACAGGTCAGTGTCCTGCCATGAAAACGTCCTATTAGAACAAACGTCTCACTTTAGCAGCTGCACAACAACAGCACTTTTTTTTTCTCCAAATATTTAGGAAAGCTTTTATTTAATCCAGACTGGAGTTAGGTTTGTATAACTTAAGGGACCTCCACTGAAGTTCAACTGAAAGAAATTATAGATACAGAAACATTCTGTTGAAGTAGAAGACAAACAAATAAGGAACGCAGATATTTACTTAAAATGTCCCTTAAATAAGAATGACAGCAAAACTAAACATCGATTAAAAATATATATGATGTTGATAAAAGTATCATCAAGGGGGGAAGGTATGACTGAGGGGAATGTACTGTAAGAAAGATTGTCTTGTGTGTGTGTGTGTATGTATGTATGTCTGTGTGTGTTTGTCTGCGGGAGTGAGGGAAGGAGACCTTTCAAGTAGTATCGGCATAAATTCTCCAGCTGCTCAGTTTCTTTCTGAGGAGCTGAGGTGTTTATCTCCAGAAAATGAACAGCTTTGCCCAGAAGACCACAGATGCTTCTGTGCATCCTTTGAGGTGTGTGTGTGTGTGTGTGTGTGTGTGTGTGTGTGTATTGCAGCTGCCTGTCTAATTTTGTTGGTCCTAAATGTTTCTTTCTAATAGCTTTGTGTCTAAATAATCAATTAAACATTTCCGAGTTAACAGAAAAAATAACGATCTATTGATCATTCTATGAAGTCAAGTGTCAACAATATGCAGGTGTACACACCGAATTCCAGATGTGTGTGTGTTTTGTTGTGAAAGTATGCATATGTTGTGTGCACCAATTGAAGTTTAAGTGGTTTGCAAAACTGTCTGTGCGCCTCTGTGTGTGGGTTTTACTGTATCTGTTGTACTGTACCAGTGCTGGCAGGACTCCAGCTACCACAGCCCCAGCCGTGAACAGAGAGGGTGGCACGTGTTGGCACGGCGCCCGACTGTAGGCAGGCCCATTATCTCTCATTAGCAAAAAAAAAAAAAACCTCATTATACCAAAAACACTCTAACCAAGAGAGAGCGCATTTATCTGCTGCCTGACCTTGAGAGAGTTCCCATTGCTTTTCATGTAGCTGCACTCACACGGGCACACACACACACACACACACACACACACACACACACACACACACACACACACACACACACACACACACACACACACACACACACACACACACACACACACACACAGAGGGCAGCGGTGTGGACTGAGGGCAGTGTGTGGAATCTTGGCAAAGAAGGTAGAGGATGGCAGCCAGGAAAGTTTTCC
>CAAKHC010018801.1:88896-101516 GCA_901007825.1 Macroramphosus scolopax
GGGGGGGGGGGGGGTATGATATGAGGTGAGTGAACAAAACAAGCAGTACGGAGGAGAAGTGGGAGGTTAAGTCACCTGAGAAAAAGAAAAGAGGTTTACTCTTCATCGTATGAAAGTCAGTTTCTTTCAAAAAGAAATCAGACAGGGGAATGAAGTGAATGAATACTGAGGCCCGGGGGGGTGAGGCCAGTTATGTCACTAATGAGTACTGCACTAGAGGCAGGTGGGTTGTGAGGGGGAAGCATTGGCGACTGCAGCGGTGGCGGTCGGCCTGTCTTTAACTAGACTGGTGTATTGATTAAACCCTTGATTTGGCCCCCGTCGCTGAACTCCACACCAGCACAGTGCCAACTTAGCCTAGAGGGTAACGTGGAAAAGGTATGTGTGTGTGGTGAGGGGGGCTGCCACTGCTAGATGAGGCACCAGCTGCTGAATGCCTCAACCCACCCTCCACTGAGACTCCCCCCACGACACACACACACACACACACACACACACACACACACACGTTCCCCTCTCGCACACCCCCCCAGCTCACCCTCCCTGCCGCTATCTATCATCTCAATATGGTGCGGGCAGCCAGTTTGTGTTGTGCTAATTTCCTCCAATAAATCAGTAATTATTGCTGTGCCGTCCCTGCTGTCTCCCCCGCCCTCTCCTCCTCTCACCCTCTCCTCTGCTCTCTCTCTTCTTCCTCCCTCCCGCAGCTGTTTTTTCATTTGTCCAGAGAGCGGGTGTTCTCAGAGGAGCGCACGCGCTTCTACGGTGCCGAGATCGTTTCGGCTCTCGACTACCTGCATTCAGCCAAGATTGTGTACCGGGACCTGAAGGTAAACAGACACAGAGAGGGGAGGTTGGTTGGAGGGCATGGATGAGACTGATCAGCTATGTGAGTGAAAACTTTCCTTAGCCCAATAGCAGACAGCGAGGAGGGAGGGGGTGCTGATGCCACAGAGGCAGAGAGGTAGATGGCTCTGTCTGGGTGTCTGAACGTTGGCAGCTTTGGCCCCCGGCCCTGCTCGCAGGAGCCAAGAAATCTGAAAGTAGAAAAAGCAGACAGATAGCGAGAAAAACACTTTAGCCATTAAAATTAAAAGGTTGAGTGGCTCCACTCTACACCCGAAGTTTATTTCCCTCCTCTGTTTGGAGTTTGTCAGTCTGGATGTGTGTGTACTGGCAATATGTGGGGTAATACTTTATAGTTTTTGTTATCGCTGTACCTCATCAGTGGTAAAACTCCATCGCACACAAACAGTAAATTAGTCAATTAACAAGTCATTTGTCGATGCTTAGTCACACATGATGTGAGGGGAAGAGTATCCAACACGCAGGACAAAAGCTCTTCACACTGCTTCTAAGTTACAGTCTCATCTTTTGTATTGCGACGGGGAGAGTTCATTAATGTGTATTTTTTCCTTCCAGTTGGAGAACCTGATGCTGGATAAAGACGGTCATATCAAGATCACGGACTTTGGCCTCTGCAAGGAGGGCATCACAGACGCTGCTACCATGAAGACCTTCTGCGGCACGCCAGAGTACCTCGCACCGGAGGTAACCTTTTTATTTCTTTGTTTTCTTTTGTCTTTCATTTTGTCTTTCTTAAAAGTTCCTTAGATGAAGTAAATATCGTGTTACTGCTTCAGCTCAAGGAAGTTAAGTAGTGTGATTCCATCACCTACGTGTGTTGTAAAGTACAGGGATTTCAGGGATTATAAATTAAATGATCTAATCTGAGCAGATAGTGGAGCTGTGTCGCACCGACAAGCATCTTTGGCATCCACAGGTGGTCGTTCCATTACACAACATCCTTGCACTGCTCAGGTTTCCACTGGAGTGACCCTGTGAACTGTAGGACTCATGTTCCCTTTGCTAAGCACCTGTTAATCTAACAACTGTCCCGGCTGATCAGTTTAACTACTGGGATTATTCCTGATGTTCTTTAACTGGACAACCTGGGTAGTTTCACGACAGAGTTACATTTGAATTCTTCTTGTTGAATCGACGTATTTACACTTTAATTTGCAAACTTCGCTTGGGAAACATCCACAGTATCAGGCTGAACAATAAATACGGAGCACATGCGTGTTAGGGGGCTGAAGGCTGAATTAGAAAAGGCCACAGCAGAGTGCTCATCTACAAACACACACATACACACACACACAACTATTTTCTTGTAGTAGGATTTTGCAGCCAAGCGTCCAGCCACCAGCGCTGCTTCCCTCAAAGGACATCAGATCAACTGGCGAGAGCGACGCAGGACTGTGGGTGGTGGAGATGTGGAGATGAAGGCAGGAAGGGAGAGACATAGTGTAGATCCCACTTGAAAAAGTATGGAGGACAATTTGGCGCAGCATTTTGTGCTTCTTTTTTTTTTTTTTTTTAGAGTCCCTTCCTTAGTGTGCCAAAAGCTGATTG
The DNA here is from genome assembly GCA_901007825.1 of Macroramphosus scolopax. NCBI lineage: Eukaryota > Metazoa > Chordata > Actinopteri > Syngnathiformes > Centriscidae > Macroramphosus > Macroramphosus scolopax. The sequence continues at coordinate 91,312 of CAAKHC010018801.1, forward strand.
GAGGCTGCTGGTTATTTTTCACAGGATGTGCGTCTGTGTGCATTTCTGTGTGTGCGCGCATGAGCTCCGTGTGTGTGGTTGCAGTAGAAAGTGCGGGCTAAAGCGAGGCAGATGGCGGCAGATGGGCAAGGTTGGAGGAAGGTGCTCGGAAAAAACCTGGAAATCTACACCACCGCCGCCACTCGCCCGCCCGCACGCTCTGCTCGCCTGCCCGCGTGTAAAAATAACACAGTTTGCTCGGAGCCAAGTTACAGAGATGCAAAGTAGCCGGGAATAAAAAGAGAAGGGGGGGGCTTGAAGACAGTAAAGGATGAGAAGGGAGAGGAAATATTTCAGGGTTACAGGAGTGAAATTCAGACAGTTCCTGTGTTTGCCGTCAGTGAAGAGGGCAGATGAAAAGTGAATAAAGAGGGTTTGTATCCGCTGGGCGCCTGAAGGAACTCACACCTCGATGCCTCGGCAGCACAGCACTGAGAGGAGAAGAATTCTAGACTTGAGCTTGAAAACAATTAGATTTAAGTGTTCTAATTAGTTTCAAGGATTGTCAGAATGAACTACATGAAACATTATTTAACAATAAGCAGTGGGTCACTGAAATTGGATTATTTAGAAGCATTTCAAAATGTTCGACCTGCGTCAGCACGAACCAAATTCCAAAAAAAGACGATGCTTCCTTCGTCTCTGTTTGACACCAACAATATGTGAGTGTGTGTTGACTGTGCCCAGTGTTCAGTGTGTGTTTGTGTCCCTGCCCGCTGGGTATCTGGGCTTAAACAGCCACAGGCTGTGTGCGCCCATCCCGTCCCATCTAGTCCTGTCCAGGCTGCCAAAGCCCCCGTCCCGTGTGCCGCAGCGAGCTGCCACATGGCTGCTGCCCCCACCAGACCAGACCAGGACGGGACAGGACAGGACAGGACAGGACAGGACAGGACAGGACAGGACAGGACAGGACAGGACAGGACAGGACAGGACAGGACAGGACAAGATCTTCTCTTCTCTTCTCTTCTCTTCTCTTCTCTTCTCTTCTCTTCTCTTCTCTTCTCTTCTCTTCTCTTCTCTTCTCTTCTCTTCTCTTCTCTTCTCTTCTCTTCTCTATACACACACACACACACACACACACACACACACACACACACACCAGGCCTCCATGCCTTGGGCTGTGGGGCAGCATTCTGGCTCTGTGTGGATTAATCTGCTCCCTGCCTGCAACCGAGCTGCCACCACTTCACCACTTTCTTCAGCCATCGCAGATCAGCATCGAAAACAGACTTGTGAGCTGTTCTGAATTTCATGAACCGCACACACGCACACGTGTGTGTGTGTGTGTGTGTGTGTGTGTGTGTGTGTGTGTGTGTGTGTCCCTCCTTTAGCTGCAGGGACTGAAACAACACCAAACATCTTCTAGTTTGCTGCACTCTCAAAACTTTATGAATTTGATGAGGACGGATAAATATTCCATCTGCTGTTTGTGTGTGTTGGTGTGTGTGTGTGTGTGTCGGTGTAAGCCAGTGTTATCCCTCCAGTCGTACTAATCAATAGTATATCTGGGGCTGGCGGCGGACATCGTTCCCCCAGCTTTCCTCTGCAGCTGCCAACAGGGTGACTGGCTTACTGCGCACACACACACACACACACACGCACACACACAGATTCACACTCAAAACAGCACTCATAACTCTATTATTCACTTCCACGCACATGTTGACTTGCAGACGCTGTAGCAGCCGCCTGCAACATTAGCAGTTTAACCGAGTGTCGAGTGTGTGAGTTCAGTCAGTTAATGAACAGCTTTCTGTGCTACCGAGCTGCTGTGGAAACTGGTCGGCAGCTTTTTTGGGGGATTTTTTTCTCTCGGCGCACGATGACAAGTTATCGTTGCAGATGTATAAAAGAATCTGAACTCTTATCTGACATGAGGAGCGAAAGGATGAGACTTGCATTGACGGTCTGACACCACAAACCACAGAGAGATGTGGACATAACATACACGGTCGGCGTTTTTATAGCCTGAATGGAACATATCTGTCTTTTGACACTGAAAACGGACGTTCAAATGTGAGTTTGGGACATTGTTAGTCGTCAGATATTGTTTACATACACTGTGTTTCAGGTCAGTGAGTCTGCAGGTAGATACAATCAACTGTTACCATGCTATTGGTAGTAGTAGACGTGACTGGTTTAGGTGGGTCAGAAACATCTAATGTGAGTGTGTTTAAGCCTCTGTGTTGGTGTGTGTGTCTGTTAGGGGGTGCTCGTGTCCACCCTGCCTGGTTCATTATTAACAGTGAGAAGATGTTATTATTATTGGCGAGATGTACAACATATGCTGTTCTGGCAGCTCTCCAGCTCTGCCAGTCTGTCTGTCAGTCTCACACACACGCACACACACACACTCACACAACACAAGCATGCATGTACGTACTCATCACGGTTGTAACATGTTAATAAGCTTATTATGTTGACGAAGGCTTCAACAGCAGCAGAAATACCTCCGTTTTCCTCCTCTCCCCTCGTCCCAAGGTGAGTGAGGCACCTGAGAGGATGAAGGAATGAGGGAAAACGTGATTAGAGGACAAAGAACACAGGATGAGACCGGATGGAGAGGACAGCATGAGGAGAGCAGGCAGAGGATAGAGAAGGGAAGGCAGCCCAGGCACTTTGATACACATGGGACTTCTTTCACAAGTCCTTTCTCCCCACCACAAACATGCACCGCTCTCAGTTCACTACCTGCACTCGCCAGTTTGAGGTTGGACCGGCCCTGACCTGTGTGGAGGGCTGTTCCTGCCTTTCCATCCAGGAAGGTTCCTGTCTGTCCCTGCCAGCGGAGGATAAGTGTGCCAGAGAGAGCTGGCAGGGACCAGAGGGGGCATCTGGTAGGCCACGCCAGCACCCTGAGTCCCTCACTGAAACAGGGGCCTCTGAAGACCTGCCATCCCATGATGTTTGCCTCTGTAAATGTGTGTGTGCTCATTCAGAAAGGGGTTTTTTGCCATCCACACCTCCGCTCACGTTATCTGTGAATCCACTTCTGTTCATCTCAGCTTTTACTGTGTTTTTTTTATTTCTCCCCTGAGCAACGTGGCATATTGACTCTGCTGTATTCCCCCGCTCATCTGTCTGCTCCTTCACTGAGCACCTTGGGCAGTTTGTATTGTCTAATAAAATAGATGCAGAATAAAAGCAGATGTCCAATAAAACAAATGATCCCAGTGCAAAAAAAAAAAGAAGCAGATTAAAGAAAGTCTGAATATCCGTTTCTGTGTTCTCCTCAGGTCCTGGAGGACAACGACTACGGCCGGGCGGTGGACTGGTGGGGTTTGGGCGTGGTGACGTACGAGATGATGTGCGGCCGGCTGCCCTTCTACAACCAGGACCACGAGAAGCTGTTTGAGCTCATCCTAATGGAGGACATCAAGTTCCCGCGCACTCTGTCAAGCGACGCCAAATCCCTGCTGTCTGGCCTGCTCATTAAAGACCCCAACAAACGGTGCGTGTGTGTGTTGAGGTTTAATGTCGGTAACTGTGTGTGTGCATGTGAGGAGATGGATCGACGTTCACTGTTGTCATATACAGACAAACGCTGGGCAGTGATTTTAATCATGTCTGGTACACGACCTTCTTCACTGATGACCTTGGTAGAGATGTTTGTGTGTTTCAGTTGGTCACTCAACAATTTACTAATTATTTGTGGTCCTTTTTGGAGGACAACAGACCTCCTCTATAAAGTCTCTCTTTATTACATTAATTTGTCTACGTTCTGTTTCCTCTTGTCGGTTCAGATGTTGTTGTCAGTATAACTTTGTAACAGTTAACTTTCCCTCTCCTCTCCGTCAGGCTCGGTGGAGGACCAGACGACGCTAAAGAAATAATGAGACACAGTTTCTTCACTGGAATCGACTGGCAGGACGTCTACGATAAAAAGGTGAGGAGCAACACGACTGTTCGAACCTACAACAACCACAATGTCGGGACGTCTGGGTGCAGAAGGCATGCATGGAAGTTAAACAGTTGTTCCTTAGCAGATGCTGTTAGACATGTAAGCATGAATATGCTGTATCGTACCTGAACATGTATGATGTGAACTCTCTGTCCCAGCTGATTCCTCCGTTCAAGCCTCATGTGATGTCGGAGACGGACACCAGATACTTTGACGAGGAGTTCACAGCCCAGACCATCACAATAACCCCACCAGAGAAATGTGAGTGTGTCCTCTCTTCTTCACTCACAGACGGAGCAAGTTCCTAACTGGTTTGGAGTGTGTGTGTATCAGGAAACATTAAATATTACACATCTCTCTTATAGCTCCCCGACACCCCGACGAGGTTAAGTAAAGTGTAAAAACTCCAATGAATAGTTGCACTCGTGTTTATTTTTCGTTCTGTTCAGCTGCACATTCAGCTGTTTGTATCCTGGTCACATCCTTTTACTCACATGAATGAATTTAACAACAGTTTCCTGGTTGAATTCTGTGTGATCATGTGGCTTTGTTTCCTCCTGCAGATGAGACATTTTCTCCTGAATGAAGACAGATTTATTTAATCATATTATCTAATGTCCCTATTTAAACATCTTATATAAAAAACTCCTAATACAAGAAAGCGTTGTCTCAATGTTAATGTTGATTTATATTGTATGTTTAGGTTCTATGTGTTTACAGTAATAGAAGAAGTGATGTTAGTTGACCCGGGAATCAACATTCTTCTCGTCTTGTCCTAGTTGACGAGGACGGGATGGACTGTCTGGACAATGAGAGACGGCCGCACTTCCCACAGTTCTCCTACTCGGCCAGTGGGCGAGAATGAGCTGTCCACAACGGTGATGTCATCACAGCTGGTCTATGAGGTCATCAGTGTGGGACAAAAGAACCCACAGCTTTGGACCCTTACTCAAAGGATTTTGCCCATCTTACCCCCCCCCCCCCTTTTCACCTCTTCAGTCATCTTCTCTTGTTTTTGACATTTTTTGTGAACCCCCTTTTAGAGAGAGAGAGAGAGAGAGATGCTTTCTCACAGGTACAAACGTCCAGCCACTTATTGCCCTCTAATCCAACACTGCAACTCGAGGTGATCCAAACCGTCATGTGATCAGTTATTACGTAATGTCCCTTTAATAAAAGGAGCGTCGCCCGTCGGCCTGCTGTGCTTTGACCCTCCTGCTCAAACCCTAGTCTGAAAAACAAACCCTGGTCCAGTCACACAACCGCTGATGCATTTTTTAAAGAGGCGTTCCGCGGCGTCTTGCCTGTGTGATGGAGGTACGGCATCGTCAGTCATTCAAATACAAACTGCCATTAACCGGTTGTATCTCAGGCTGCTGCAAACAGACAGATCCTCAGACTCACAGAGACTCTGGGGTGACTTCAAACCCTCACAATGATAGTTCTGGGATCGACTGAGGCTGCCTGGCAGTGAGGAAGCAGTCGACATCAGTGAGCAAAATCCCACTCATGTTGTATTTGACTCAGGTTTTGCTCAGTGCAATTCATTATTCTTGTTGCTGCTATTTCAACTACTACTACTACAGGTACTACTACTACTACTTAGACTATACTACTTCTACTACTAAAACCCGGTGCTACACTTCTAGCTGAATGCTGCAGTTCATTATACAGGCGGGAGCAACCCATCGCCTACGCTTGTACAGCTAGTTCAATTTAATTCACGAGATAAAAGGATGTCATGTCTGTATGTGCATGTGTGAGTGAACATTAAGGGTTTGTGTTCAAGGAGGCCCCTCAAAGCACAGCAGTCCAATGCAGGCGGACGTTCCCAAATCCTGAGCTTCACTACGTTACCCATAATGCAGTGCTAGGCGGTTATTTATCTGTTGGCGCAGAGGTGAAAACGAGAGGACGACAGCTGGCAGTGAGTCTATTTCTCAAGTCCCTCTGAGGTTTGAATCTCCATCGGCCCTGAAGGGAAAACAAAAATGGTGACGGGGAGCTTTTCCGTGACATTTAGTGATCGCGTTGGGATGCACACGGCTGCTCCTCCCTCTCTCTGTGCAGGAAAGGGAGGAATAGATTCACCGCAGTGAGTGGAAACCCAGCACGCCATCGTCTGAGATGAGAGAAGTGAAAAGTTCCAAAATGATATTATATATTTATGATAACTTATGATGCATTGATGAGCGAAGTGAGAGCTGATCTCCTGTTTTCTTACGAAGGATTTTGAAAACAGTGTGTGTGGAGGTACGCATCAACAGTTATGGGTTTACACCAATCACAGCAAAGGCTATAATATATATATCTATATATATATATATATTTATAGATATAGATATATATATATGTTCTATTTATTGTTCTACTCATTGGTTTTATATTTAACTTTTTCTATTGTCATTACATTATTCTAGAAAAAAAACTAGTGTTATTTCTTAGGGCTGAGAAACAAAAATGGCTGAAGAATGTAGGAGGGAACGCAGATAGCCTTCCGGCTCCATCGTTGATTTTAATGATGTTTGTTGTTTTTTTTGTGTGGTTTTGTGACCAAAATGTGACGGCTGAGAGGTGACGGGACACGTTGAAGACAGACGATGCTGAAAAACCCAAACTGTTTGTGTACGCAGGTGTGTGTTGGTGGAGGCAGAGATCAGAAAGGAAGGTTGAACAAGTGAAGTCTGAATGTGAAGCGGTGAGGACGGAAAATACCGAACTGTACGTGTTACTGTAAGTGTGTCGAGAGAAGCGGAACAAGTCAAAATATAAGACGCATTGAAGGGAGGCGTTTCTGTGTGTCCCCGTCAGTTCATTGGACTTTGAGAAGGAAAGAGCATTTCCCTCATGAACATCCCTCCACGTCAGGAGCGGAGCTACTGGAAGCTGAACTGTCTGTCTGTAACGTCCCCCGTCATCTCTCCGGTCTCGACTTTGTGGTTGTTGAGTTGTCATGTCTTCCAGTCTGACCAACAAGATCTCGAATCCCCTCGATTTCTCTGTCTTCAAACGCCGGGTAAGCCTTATGGGTTTAGCTCAGAAATAAGTCAAAAAAACATCAAGCACTTAAGTCACGAGTTGTGAGAATTCATCTTTTTTTTTTTTTTTCTTTTAAATCTCTACTGCATCCAAAAACAAACATCTGTGTTCATGTGCAATTTTGTTTTTTAGAAGACGTCGATATCTGGATGACAAAGATTTAAATGAGCACCAGGGGATGTGCTCATATTAGGAAAATGTAATCCAATATATTTATTTGAATGTTGTATTATAACTTGAATTTCTTTTCTAATTAATTTATTTAATGTAGTTTTGTTTGGGAGTTTAGCAGTGAGGGGTTGTAGTAGTGTTTCTTTCTGCAGTCCTCACAGACTTTGTTCTAAGAAGAAACGCCTCCTCTCTTTTTTCTTTGCAGATAATATCTCAAACGTTTTTTTCCGCTGCTCTCCAGTCAGATTGCTTTGCTCTTGCACATCCATGAAATTGCTGATAGCTATCAAATGCGCTTTATGGCAGAAAGTGTAAAAGGATGCGCTGGCCTGCACGGCGTCGTCCTCCTCTGTCCGCACTCAGTCAGTCCAGAGTCAAAGTGTCACTGATGAAAAATACTTCTGTGATTGATTGAGCCTGTCTGGCGCTGCCGAATAGTTCAGAATGAGAACAAATACCGCCCAGCTGGCACTCTCGACAGGCTCGAGCAAACATTCCCGAGTATTTGGAAGGACTTCAGCTCTGATTTGACCCAGGTTGGTGAGCGACTGAGGAGTTTGAGTTGTCTGTGCGCCCGCTGGACGCCAGAATCATTAGAAACCAGAGTTCATGAAGAGACGCACTTTCACAGGATTTAGAAGAATCTGATGCTTTATTCGAAAAGGATGTTTTTAATGTTTTTGGGGATTTTCAAGCACACGTCTCCCCTCCACACATAACCGATAGCTTAGATGATGTTCAGATGTTGTTGAGCGAGCAGGACCTCTGTGATTGTCCCTCGTGCCGGCCGTGTCCTGGCTGGGAGTGGACTCTCACACCCAGTGGGAAGTCTCAGCAAGTTGGTCAAGTCTTTAAAAAACAAAAGAGTGTTTGGAAAATGATGCAATGATCTGTTTTCTGACAAGTTTTCCCTCTCGTGAGCCTGAGAGTTCCAGATTCAAGTTCCTTTACTGGCGATAACGCCTGATGCTGGTTTACGGTCCCGGATGATAAAAAGAAAATGTTTCTTCCAGCTTCTGTAAGTGACGAAAGGTTACGTTTAGTAATCCTCTTCATCGGTGTGAGTGTTGGTGACCATGATTATGAATCTGTTGTAGGCACACGTGATTCAATAAGTAAATTCAGCTTCTGCTCAGCTGATTTTACCAAACAGAGGTTCTGAACTGGACGCTGATCCATCCTCAGCCCGCCTCCCCACAGCTTTACTGATGCCCCCGACGTGAGTGTGTGTGAGATATCTGACGCTGCACTGACAGTGTTCACGCCTAAGCTGCTGCTGTTTGTACAGTACATTAATTACACAGCTGATCGGGCTCCAATAGTATTTGAATAATATGTAAAACCCTTAAAGACCTCAGCTGCTCTGTATTCATCCCGCCAGTTGTTCCGAGCCGACGGCGGCAGCCAGAAATCGCACTGTGCTCCACCTGGCGTTTAATGCAGATCATAAGAAAATGTCTGAAGTGTTTCGGAAGGATCAACCCCTCCTCTTCTTTCTCTGGTACTTGTCTTATCATCTTGATTATTAACATGAACGAGCATGAAATGCATTTATTTATAAAAACAGCAAACAAAAAGGCAACCATGTACAAATATTACAAGTGTAACAGTTTTTTAATTTCGTGTCCAGCTACTGTAGCTTTACAGTTGTTGTGTGACATTTCAGAGTGTGTCATGTTTCCCTGCTCCGTTGAGCAGAGATGATGTTGACTCTAAGACGGTGTCGGGAAAACCCAGCAGATCCGGAAAGATCCAGAGAAAAGCAGATCAAACAGCCTTTTTCTGTCCCTCATGCTGTCAGGATGCAGTGCTGCTGGCCAGTGAGGCCACAAGGATGTGAAAACAACAAATTACCATCAACATGAAGCTGTTTTTTACACTGTACATCCTTAGTATTTTTACACATAAAATGTATATGATAGGGATGCACATTATTTTCCTTCTTACAGACGGCTTCAATAAAGCACTATGTCAATCTGCTGTCGACTTCCTGTTTGCTTTGCGGACGAAAATACGATTCACGCGGGAACTGTCAGCTCAGCTAAAATTATCTATCTTAGAATAAAAACAATCACAGTTCTTTTACCATTAAAGGACGTGTGTGTAAAAAGGATTCTAAGGATAATCTAGAAATCTGCAGGAATTAATTTAAGCAGCTCATCAGTTCACAAGTTGATTAAATCTGCAAACAAAATGTTTCAAACCTTTTTCAATGCATCATCTCAGTACCTCTCAGTACTCCCAGTTCTACCCGGTGAGTTGCAGCAACAGCAGCAGGTGTTAATGTAAAATACAAAGGTCTCATATACGATGTAAACTAATGCAAAATGTCTTCCTGCACATCATTTAAAAACACAAAGATAAGTTCATTCAGATACAAACTGCAGAGCAGCGGTGGTGATGAAGAGGAGGAGACAGACTCATGTGGACAGAGTGTTGACTCGTCTTGTGTCGGGGAACTAGAAAGACACACAACTTACAATAAGACCAGTGTCTAACACACACACACACACACACACGCTCAATGAATCAGAACACAATGTAATTAACATAAATTCAGACAGAATCATTAAATAGAAACAAATGTCTCCTTACCGATATTATTTAAGTGAACTGACAACTACAACACGCCCCTGAGACACTTTCACAAATTAATTTAAAGTGGTACGTCTCTCACACACACACACACACACACTCCTGTAAATGTGTGTGTTTATTTACCTCTCCGCGCAGGGTCTGCATCTCCTCCTTGAGTGTGTTTCTCTCGTGCATCAGCTGGTTCTGTTTGGCCAGCAGCTCACACACCTGCTGGGCGCTGCTCTGACAGTGACGGTCCAACTGCTGCAGCCTGCACACACACACACACACACACACACACACACACACACACACACACACACACACACACACACACACACACACACACACACACACACACACACACACACACATTGACTAAGACTGAGAGGAAGTCTCGTCTAGAATAAAACCAAATGCTGTAAATATTGAAAGAGCTGTTTGTTGTAACTTTAAAAGGTCGGCACATTTCTTCATC
>CAAKHC010018801.1:125990-140534 GCA_901007825.1 Macroramphosus scolopax
TACAAGGTCACCAGCTCTGGGAGCACTGATGCGTCCTCCTTGTGTGGTATGCTTGGTCACTCAGGATTAGAATGATTGTTAATGTCCATGCCCACACACACACACACACACACACACACACACGGCTGGCCAACGGCCCTCCCAGCTGCCCTATCCGTAACTGTCTGATTAGTTGTGCTAAGCAGCCCCTCCCCTGCCAACCATGGTGCCATCTGCTACCCAACAACATGGCTGCCGACCAGACAAGCATACGCACACACAAACGCACAAAAACACACAGCAAGCCTTTTACCTGGCACAGCCCCGCTGCTGTCACACAGAGACGCACACATCAAAACTTCACAGACACAGGTGTAGCCCAAAGGTATAAACACTTAACATTCGCACAAAGGCATGCACACAGCTTCCCGAAGCCGCTCGCTCACAAATGAGTCAACACGCATCACATCGCTCACAACCTCTACAGCTTCTGTAGAGGTTGTGAGAGGTGACCTGGTTAGGCACCGCTAATGGCAGGTAGAAAGAAAGATGCTGTGCTGAGGAGTGTGTACGCTCGCTGGCAGCGCTTGAAGGTTCATTATGGCCCCCGCCTCTCCTGAGCAATTGCAGCCCGCGTGGCGCCCCGGCCCTTTTATTCCAGGCCGTGATTGGACAAGGGCCTCCCGCCGAGTTGGTTTGCAGCAGTTTTGTCGCGCCCAGATTTCACTCACGGCTCAAAGCGAGCCTCTGGCGGGACGCGGCATCTGCTGCCTTACCTTCCTCATTTACACTTCTCCGCCCTCACACACACACACATGCAGTTCTGTTCACCGCCTATCCAGACCTCGATATCACGCTTTACAACTGAGGGGAGAAGAAAAAAAAGACTAGATAGGAGGTATAGATAGAGAGAAGCAGCATGACATGCTTAATAGAGTTTGGGAAGTTTGTATACAAGAGTGTCAGTGGCTGGTCAGGAGCTTTGACCGTCTGTCCTTCTCCGTCAGCATCCACGTTTTAATCTCTGTTTTTTACCTCATTTGTTTAATAAGGCGAGAGTCAAATAATATTTTAGGGAGGTATAAATGACACTGTAAATATTAGTTATTAGTGTCAGTTTATCTGAACAGCTTCGACAGTCTAACCAGGCTTTGTCCAATCTGCTGTAATATTGAGAATTAGCTGATAAGCCACTTTAACACATAAAACAATAGAAACAAACAAGGTGATTTAACGTACCAGTTTGGGCTCGTATACACTCGGAATGGTAATATAAGGACATTCTTTCACCACTTATTTTTATATTTTAAAAGCTAACTAATAATTAAAATTATTTGTTCCACTTGCAGTCGCTTTGGTCACATTAATATTAAACTAATTATTATTATCAAATGAGTAACAAAAAAAGAAGAGTCGGCCGGTGGAGTGTAAAGGATGTCTGACTGTGTCGGACAAATGTTCGCGGGTGTGTATGTGATATGTTGATGTGTGCCGGAGTGTTTGTGCTTGAATTCTACAAGGATTTGAAAACTTCAGGGTTCTTTTTACCATTTTACTATCAAAAAATATAAAGTTTATTAAAATTGATGTTTAAAAAACTTCATGGGCTTGTGAGAAAACACAAAGTTTGTGAAAAATAGCGTGGTGGACATGGAGAATAAAATCTCTTCAGGAAGGGACTCAGACTACCAGCAGCGCCAGTTTCACTGTACTGGATCCCACAGCCGGGCCGTCTCCTGACCCAGTGGACGACTACCTGACGTCCAGCCACAGAGAAGATTGTATGAGCGGTGATGTTCAGGTATTTCTTAACTCTAGAAGGATTCGAGGTGAGAAAGTGACAAGTTATTCACAGAAGTATCTTCAGCTCCAGGTTGATCAACAGCTCTAATCAAGCCCCCTAATTAACATGGATACTGGATTTCATGGGGATAACAAAACTGGTGGAAGATTTGGGGTCTTGCAGACATTAAAGTCGTCCAAAACACAAAGCAGGTTGTAACTGACCATGGACACACTAACACATGGAAACATCCATCCATTCATGACTATCCGGCAGGTGTTTTCACGTTGGCCTTTGGGATCTGTGACAACAACGCAGGGAGAGAAAAAAAGGGCTGAATAGAGACAATGAAGGAAGAAAAGAAGGAAAGTTAAGAAAGACAGGAGCAAACAAACAAAACAAACTTAGTAAAGCCCTCTGCTGGGCTGGGGCCGGGACTGGAGGGTGTGTGTGTTTATGTGAGGCGATGTGAACAGAGTGGCGGGGATTAGGACAGATCCTGGGCTGTCCAACTCACAGCTGGCTGATGATCCAATCCTGGAGCACAGCGCAGCGCACCAGCCGCCATGGGACCCCCGGATGCGCGCATGCATCTGTGTGTGAGCGTGTGTTTGTGTCAGTGTGTATAGGCATTTGGTTATACGACTGATGTGGGTTTCAGTGTGCACATTCGCAGTCGTGCAGTTGTACAAACAAATGTGTGTATGTGTGCATAAGTATGTGCGAGTGAGAGAGGAAGGTAGGGCGATCAGAAATCAAACAGAGGCTGTCTGTGCTTCATGTCTCCTATTTGAAGGCGGACTGTGATCACTTGGGCCACAAGGAAGGCAAGAATAAAAGAGGGGGAGGCGAGCAAGTTGCAGGGGGAGAATCAAAGAGCTGCCATCGAAGGCTGACTGTGAATCCCACACTCTTACAACACCCATAAGCACAGCGACATGAACCAACCCAACAGAGGTACAAAGACTCGCACGCATGTCTCTGTAGTGAACAAGAGAGGGCAAACAGAGGCATGACTGCAAATGGACTACAGAGCTCTGTATAACCCCAGAAGGCCCACAGATGGACAGAAAGAGAGATAAAGAGTGGAGAAGGTGGGGGTGGGTGGAGACAAACGCTTCAGGTTTATTTCTTTCGTTTTGGAACAGCATGAGGAAAAAAGCTATAGAGAAAAGAGGATAAAAGGGAGCAAACGAAAATGTTTTTTTTTTTAATGATAACAGAACAAAGGCTCTGACTTCATCAGCTTTATGAGCGGAGGTGACATGTGGATGTGACGGTGTTTGATGCCTGCTTACTACACTAATCAACCCTGCAGTTTCAACCCGTCTCTCTGAATGCCCTTACGTCTGCACATACAACATGTCAAACATGAGCACATTTTGAAAAGTGATGGCATGTAAAACAACACTGATGGATCAATAAGTGAGTGAAAAGATTCTAGCGGCTTCCGAGGAAACGCCAAGTTAGTGAAACTGAATTCACAAGGCTACGTGATCAAAATCAATGTCAATCTCAAAAGTAATATATTGATAACTAAAATGAATAAATGATTTCACATTGAAACTCCCCGAGTTCCATCTTGTGGCACCAACTTGTGCACCTCTTTGCCTCACTATATCTATCTTGTTTACTTTCTATACTAGAGCTCGTTTTTTTTGTAAATTACCTGATGCAACAGCCTTTTAGAAGCAGTAGATTGTGATGAAGTCACATGACTTTATGGTGAACTTTGCACACCTGTTTCAGAAGGTGGCACAGTGGTGGAGTTTTTTCTTTTAATCTCGTCCCAGTTACGTGATGAACAGTGAAACTGACTTCCAGTTCGGAGGAATCCAGAATAATTGTAAGCCTCTCGTCTGTGTACAGACAGGTGCAGAATGATAGAAACCCAGTAGCTAAAATCAGTATCAGATGCGAGTGGCTTTCACTTCAAATGACTTAATTGAATATGAATGGTTAGATCCTCTGCCAAGTAAACAGCCGTCAAACATCTTCTATGAATCTGTGCATAGAACAATAAACTATAAACTCTCTCATGCACATAAACCCACACACAAAGCAGTAAAAGGTGAAGTCCAGTAGCTCCTCTAGTTCAGGTCAAAGTCATCATGCTGTCACATTAATATGCGAGTTGCTCACCACAACTGGTCACACACACACACACACACACTCCCTGCCTCATCCCTTAAACACACGAAAGCCCGCCATGCGGCCAGAGTGTTAGCGCTGGCCAGCTGACAGACAAACACACTTAAACACAGATCAGATCAGAGAGGGCTAGTGGACACACACAAACACGCAAAGCGACACTGACACATGCAAACACAAATATACAGACGCGCACACTGACACAAATGTTACAAACTTGCATCCCACAGCCTTCGGCACTGCGGGGTACCACCCGCCACATCTGTGCCCATCTCAAACAACTTGGCTGTGGGCAGCAGGGGTGAGACAGTGCCCTGGGCGGCTGGCATTGGCTGCCACGGCCCTGGCAGTGGATGGTGTGGATGGGAACAGCAGCCAGCAGATGACAGTGGGACAGAGGAAAGGCGAGGAGATGGGAAGAATGCAAGAAAAAGAAAAAAAAAAAGGGGAAGAGAGGGAATTGCTTAAAGGATTGATAGAGGAAGGAGAGTGCTAAGGACACAAGGGCAGCTGCAGGTAGAAAATATACAGAGATGAATCCATGAATGAGCGAAGAGATACAATATTAAAAGAGTGATACAGGACAGCAGGAAGAAATGAGATAGACATATTCAGAAATAGATATGATGAGAGAGAGGATAGAAGATGAAGAGGAGCCGGTAGCGCCCGTCGTGAGAACGGGTGCAGGGCACTGGCAGGTGGCACTGAGGCCAGGCTGTCCAGTGACCATCAGCCACACTGTTCTTGTGTGTGTGTGTGTGTGTGTGTGTGTGTGTGTGTGTGTGTGTGTGTGTGTGTGTGTCCGCACGCCAGGCATAGAAGAAAGGCTCAAGCGCCATTTTGGCTCTCCTGGAGCTGTTGCTGGGCTGGGCATTAGCCTAGTGGCACAGAGCGTGTGGTGTGTTTGTGTGTTAGTGTGTGTGTGTGTGTGTGTGTGTGTTGCATTATGTTGTGGCATGCTTAACAGGATTAGAGGTGACCTGGTGAGGTCCAGTTGGTACCAGGACCATGGCACAGCACTGCGCATGTGCGTCTGTGTGTGTGTGTGTGTGGCTTGTATAATAGGATTAGCTGTTACCTGGTGCTATACAGTTGGTGTACTGGTCTGAACTGGACTGGTTGGACTGAGCTAGGCCAGAGCTGGGCAGAGGGGAGCACTGTGTGTGTGTGTGTGTGTGTGAGTGTGTTGGCATGTATAATAGGATTAGGTACTACCTGGTGAGGTGCAGTTGGCGCTGGGCATTTGCCAGCTGTTCTGCTAAGCTCAGGGCTTCTGCCTGCCATTGGCTCCCATCCTTCTGGACCGCCTCCAGATGCTGCCGACAGCCAACCAGCTCTGAGCTCAGCTTTTCCACTTCCTGTCCCGCAGAGATGGACGGAGAAAGGGAAAAAGAGGTTCAGAAAAACAACCCACCTTATGCCCTCAGGCAAACCTAACACCGAAGGATTATTACAACCTCAAGTAAATGCTGAGGGCCAGTCAAAACTAAATCTTTTAAAACAATGACCTCTTGAAATATCAGAGACAAAGTCATGTGTCATCTGATGTGTAACCAGTACTTCTCTGGCTCTACATGTTTTTCAACACTGGACAGATTGGATGACTCATATTTGGACAAATGATTTGGAATTCATCTTTGAAAATTTGGTACAAACACTCTCACACAGCTTTTGGAAGAAAGGAGACTGATTAGAAATGATCAAACTTACTAACCAGCTCAGTTAAGACATATGTCGTCTCATAAACCTTTACTGACCAATGGGTTGAATGCAGTGCAGCAGTACCTGTGCAGCCTTTTCCGTTTGCCTGTTGGTCTTGGAGTTGAGCTCTCGGAGCTCCCGCTCTGCCTCCTCTTTCTTCAGTTGGGCATGGCTGAGCTGATATTGCAGATCCACACACACCTTGAGTTGACAAAGAGATATTTAAAACTTGCAGCCAATCAATTAACAAATATTACTTCATGTCCATTGCTTCTTAATTTGCTTGTTGTCTGTGTTTTTCCTTGATTTTACTCTTGAACTATTCTACTAAAAGTAACCTCTGAAAATAAATTTTAGCTTTCTGCCCTCCTGAAATCACCCACTGTATAACCACATACATTTGATTCAGTCTACTATTTATAGGATTATTTTTAAATCTTTGTTACAAATAAGAATGCTTCACAAAGAGCAATAATTTTTATCACTATGTTTGTAATATATTTTGGTATATTATACATCAAACATATCAAACTGTAAGTATGGTCAAAAGGAGTCTATTCCCCTCACAGCAGTCAGAGCTCAGAATACTCATTTGGTGTTTTTAAAGACACTTTAGGAATATTTACTGAAATAAAACAGCTCAATCTTCCAGTCTTACGATTTGAGCCAAACTGGAATTTCCGTCATTGCTTCAGTGTCATTTCGTCTACATATTCATCTATACTTTTAAAGAACATGAACAAAGAACTAGAACCTGAACCAAACTTCTTCCACATTAAATTTGATTATTATTCAATTATTTAATTGTCAATTTTATTTATGTACTAATGTTGGATCCATACCCTTCAAACAACAGCCAGAAGACACATGGAACAAAGATGAATCTTTGCTGCCATCCAGTGGATTTAAAGAGCATTACAAGACAGGACAGCACTGACTCCTCCAAGAGTCCTTTTCTTAATGATCTATTGTGCCTTGTTTAAACTGCATTTAAGTTGTGTCTAAGAACATTTGGCTACTTAAATTGAAAACACTGTTTTAAGACCTTGTAGAACCTTTTAGTTTGCTGTTCATGTGTTCAGAATTAGTTAGAAACAGCAAACATTGTAATGTCCATTACGCTTGTTATCTTTAGAAAGAATGTATAGAAAACCCCCTTTATTGCAGGGGTATCGCTTCTCCTTTCAGTGACAGGTACATAGCGGATAGCCATATTAGGAGAAACAGATGTGCAGATGTGGGGGTAACTGTAGCACTTGTTTGTAATTTAGTATAAACATCTGTGCCTTATAGTCCTGTGACTACCTAATACTGAGATTTAACCTGATAATAAAAGAATCATCAGACTCTGATTTAGAGTTCCTGAGCATCCTTTGAAAACTATTCTAACATCTCCCATTTCCTTTAAAAAGCCAGGTGCTCTTCAACCTCGGTACACTGATATTTAAATTGTGAATTATGACTTGGAAAAACACAGTTTTCTGCTGATTAAAAAAAAGGAAAACACTACATGTGAATTAGGTTTCATGCACAATGAACACAGTTTACCTTGGTATTGTCTTGCTCCTGACTGGTAAGCTTCTGAAGAGTATCTTCCAGCTGATTGGTCAGTGAGCTCTCGTCTCTGTGAGCTCTGTCGAGCTGCCCTTCCAACTCAGCTACACGCTGAGAGAGGCCGGACACCTGATACAAACACACACAGTCTCCATGGACATCATACAAAAGAAGAGTTTCCTGGCAAATCTTCATATTTGTGTTATAGAATCAAATAGAAAAATGTCATAGTGGATATTTGAAATCTTTTTTGCCTACAAAGAATGGATACGAGGGTTGGAGGAGTTTCCTTTAAATAAAAAATAAGTAATATTTACAGTGTGTGCCAGCTCCTCTTTCTGTTTGCGGACCTCAGACCGGCCTTCCTCTCTGGCCTCAGACAGCCTCTCCTGTAAGGCCTGTGCTTCTCGTTCTAGCTGTTCTCTCTGTCGAGCCAACTCCCTGGACAAGTGTTCACACTGCACCTCGACCTGCATGCACACAAACAGACGGAGGATGTGTGGAACGTAAGCAGAGATTGTAGGAACAAGAAGGTATCACAAATTGAAATGCTTCAATTGTGTAAAGAATCCTCTGACCCTGGCTTTGTGTAGATTTGCGTCTTCGGCCATCTCAACAGCCTGTTTGACTTGCAGACAGGCTGACCACTCCCTATGTTGCGCCTCCTGCTGACTAACCCGCACAGCACGAAGAGCCACCAGTAACTCATCACGCTCTCTGTAGGATGTCACAGAAGAGGCATAAAAACCCACACTTAGTCAAGACTGAAGCAAAACACTGATTATGAATGTGTTGTGAAACCGTGTTTATTCCCCACTGACTTGGTGAGCCGGTCAATAGCCTGGACATGCAGATTTGTATGAATCCCAGCCAAAACCGCTTCGTGCTGTGCACACTTAAGACACAATCCTGCCACACGGGGAGCTCCGTCAGCTTTCAGTCCATCTGCAGCCTGATTCTCCTTGTGTCTCAGACGAGCCTTCACCTCCTCACACTCCTTCTCACTGACAGACAGATCCATTCTGTTGATGAAAGAACAAGATGAGCTATAGAGAGGTGGAGATAAAGAGAAGGTAAAGAAAGTGGATTGTGTCTTTATAGTTTGAGTAATACACTGACCTGAGGGCAATGACCTGAGCCTCCAAAGATTCAATCTGGGCCTGGTAGATAACTTTTAATTGTTCCTGATGAGCACAAACCAAGTCAGAACAGACTATGTATGTTTCTTTAAAACACAATATTAAATTAGCATATGGAATTAAACAGCATTTAACAGGGATTACATGATTTTCCATGCATGGTGAAGAAGCATGAGAAATGTAATTGAAAGACAGCAGACAAAAGATTCATCCTACCAGCTCATGTTTCCATGTGTGTTCTGCTGTCTGCAGGACGTTGTGGCCTGTACTGGAGGCGGTGTGATAGTTGGCCGTTGTGGCCTCATTCACCTGAGGCAATATGAGAAACTTTGAGGTTGTTAAAGTTTAAGAAATAGACTGTAAAAAACATCCCCTCTTCTGAAGAGTGAATTATTTCACTGGCGGTTATTATACTAACAGCCAGCAGGGGGCGAGTACACTGTTGCAAGAAAGAAATCTGAAGACTATAATAAATGTTTTTATTGTTCGTCTTTTCCTCTTAGAACTTTGACCCTTTCACAACGAGTTTTCAGTTCACAATACTATTTTCACACACTTTACCGTGGAGTTTTGGATTGTGTACTCCTTCAGAGATTTGTCCAAAACTTTGGATGTAAGTTGTGTTTGCAGTTTCTCATTCTCCACCACCACCACTCTGACCCGCTGTTTCAACCCCTGCAGCTCTTCCTGAAGTCACACAGAAAATCAAAATCAGCATATTCGTACAAGTACTGGACATTTCAACTCATTCACAGTTGTGTACAAACCTTGCAGAATTTGACTTCAGCTTCCAGGTGTTGGATGTACTCTGACTGGTTATGAATCACTGGGACCAAATCCTGCAAAGACTTTCCATCCTGCTGTAATCTCCAAGAAAAGGAGTGTGACAATAAGATATGAGAAAAAAGCACAGCCGAAGAAACACTAAACAGTTCACCACATTGAACAACAGCCGAGCCTGACAGAGATCTCTGTAAACAGCTGTATCGGTGGCTGACATGAATACATGTTTAGCAACACCAAGCTGTATACTCTACCTTGGATGGAGACTGCCTCTTTGAAGGAGAGAGAGGAGCGGGCATTTCTCTGCACTGCTTCAGGAGGAGACTCTTCAGCTGATTCACTACAAGCCAACAGACAACAAAACACACACACGGACACACAAACAAAATAATGATATTACAACTGTGTACTGGCAGTCAACAACATAACAAGCATGGAAACCTCCAGGTGTTGCACTATGATGACTAAATCTCTGTCTTGTTATATTATTTCCCATTTACTAGATTGTTTCCTACAGTACAGTCTGACATTTTATTCTGCCTTTACTGACTGGATGAGTGGTAGAGGTCACCTGCTTCGCTCTGGGTCTTTTGGCTCCACGCAGCCTTGTCCTCTTCAGCCATGGTGGTGAAGAGGCCGCCATCAGTGCCTCTGACCTCCTCCCGTTGTTCTCCATCAGGGTTCAACTGCTGCAGAGCACTGCTCAGCTGCCTGATGCTGTGGTTGGCCCGCTCTGAAAAACAATGTACACACATAATCAGATTCTGTAGATTATTTCTGGGCCCTGTGAGTCTGAAAAAGTATTAATAAGAGAGGGTCACAAAAGCTGTGCAGGGGAAAACCTGCCCATTACCCAAATTGCTGAGAGAGAGCATTTAGTGTTTTAAGACACTCCAGATTATAATTATTCCCTTACTTTAGTCTAATCTAATATAGTTGAAAGAACCAACATGTAAACTAAAAAGGTAAAATTGACAATGACATTTGAGAATGAGACGTATATGGGAGACGGTGCTAGCGTACTAATGCTAATTTATAGCGGGTGCATTGTATCGGGGATCAGCTTGTCCAAACAGCTACAGGTGGCAGTGATGCCACTGTAACGACCATATCCTCTAATTGACAGCAGTGTCAGTGGCATCACGATAGCGATATGACTGACTGAAGCATGTGGTTGGGAGCACTTTTAGAACACCAACTATAACACTGTACTGTAACTTTGAGTTATGTCATCGAGCATTAATTCCTTAATCATTGACCAGCTGTTAGCTAGTTAGCAGTTTTAGCAAGGTAAAACATTAACTTACGCCTCAGCTCCTTTTGGTAAACACCCAAATGCTCCGCTTCCTCCTCGTCCTCGTCTAATGGTTTCATTGATGGTTTAATATACGTTATTTATGTTGAGCTACGTTTCAAACATCACATGCTAGGCTACACACATCAACAAAGACTATCATTACTCATACGTAGCTACGGTCATCGGTGGTGTGTTTGTTTTATAATAAGACTGGCCTGGGTGGGCGGTGCCTCATTGTGATTTTGGATTACCGCCCGGGCACTTTACGGAACGCCTAGCGTGAATACCAAAACGAGATAACTCCGCGAACTCACGCAGCTGCTGGGAGTTGTAGTTACGTTTTGTAGTCACAATTATTAGTTTCATGTGTGCGACTCTGTGGTGAATATGGTGCATTGCAACAATTTACTTTTTTGTGATCAAATATTTTTATTCAATAAATCATACAGGGTGGCTGAGCACCATCACATGGTGCTCTCTCAAGTTACAAACAATATGCTGAGACTTGAGGGCAAGTCCCAGGACCAAAAAACACAGAGGGGAAAGACATGAAGGAGGAAGACATAGTAGACCTACAGGAACAGACAAACAAAGACACACGACAAGAAAAGACAGACAAACAAACAAAAGACACTAACAATTTACTGATGACTGAAGGACCACAAATGTCACTGAAATAGTAATACATTTCACGATAAAATAGGCATTAATAAAAGTTTTATACCGGTACATGCGTTTAATAATCTGTAAATAAATAACAAACATTACAAATCAACTCGATATTTTATGTTTAAATGGCAATTAAAGTATGAATCCTAAAAATAATTTACAAATGAAAAATTAATTAATGTTATTTTCATATTCAAGACATTTATGAAAACCACATAAAGCAGTCAATAAGTTATCGACATCATTCAGAATACATGACATAATTCGTAAATAGATAATTGAATTTGAATATATATTGGAAAATTATTTTTTAAAAGAGCAATAACTGGATTCACTAATGAATTAAGAATTCAGGGATATCAAATGTCTTATTTCAGCCTCCCCATTTAGCCCCTTATGACACTTTGGGGCCTTGATAAAAACATCACTTACCTGGCTGTAACTCCAGTTCTATGAGTATGTGCATATATTGCTGAGAGATAAGCAATATTCTTTATATATATGAAATCAGATGAAAATCTTGAATCAGAGAAATTGCACCTTTACTCTAATAACTTTTAATATGAAATGTTTTTAAAGGCATGATTTTAAGTTTCAAAATTCACTGTCAAGTGTTCTTTGTTAGAGCTCCATGTTTAGTGAGGGATTCCTCTTTGGAGTGATTGCTTTGGCAAATCAGACAGGAAACGAGGTATGCTTACCCACAATGTAATTGTTTGATAGTCTTGTGCTTTGTATCTAATACGTAAGTATTTAATTAACATGGTCCTCCCTTTTAATGTAGAGTCCAGTCAAGATGGAATGACTTTTGGAGTGTGTGCAGACAGAAGAACAAGCGGTGAAACTGGGTGAGATTTTTTCTTTTTCGAGTAAGAAACCAGACCACAGCAGGACTCTCACACTGACATATAACATACTACACAGCTCATTAACAACAAAATTTCTGTCTTTCATTTTAATTGGGCGAAATCACTTTTCTTAAAAGTAAACTAACGTAAATTACCGCTGTAATTTGATTCTTTTAATAAGCCATGTAACTTGCTATGATCTCAGGTTTTGGAGAGGTGCGATACTGGTGTGTGGCCACAGCCTGCATGTCTGATGTTGCTTACAGTGGTGCACAGTGTACTCAGGGAGTTTGTGTGTATGCCCAGACACATGAAACATTAAAGGGAACATTGGGCTCAATGTAGATTGCAGTGACACTGGCTTCAAAATTACTCTGCCAACAGGCCAACGGCTACAGCCTGCAGCTGTTGTATGTGAATGAGCTTGGTTGAACAGAAGTTGACACAGTATCTTGTGATCCAAGTCAGAAACGGTTTCCTCGCTCAAGTGAGCCACCCAAGCCCACTTCGAAGTGCAGTACCCCAACAACTGCACCACCAGCATCCACACTGCCCAGAGCACAAAGTGGGTGAAGTCTGTATACAGCTAGAGACCTAAGGGTGAGAAGCATGCACATGTAGAAATTCAGATGTGCATCTCAGAACATCATTAGTACATAAGTGTTTTAAAGCCCTGCATTTGATTGACCACACAAGATTGGCCATTGAATCTTTTTTTTAGTGTGATGACTCATAAATGTTCTATTGAATTCCTTTCAGATTGTGTTGTGGCCACTGGGGAGCAGGTGACCTGTGGCCAATCTGGGATATCTTCTTCAGATTGTGAAAAGATGGGCTGCTGTGTGGATTCTTCTACTTCTGCCTGCTTCTATCCAATGGATGGTAAGACTTCTGTTTAGGCCCTTTTGTCTTGGGTCGGATAGTTTTTTTTTTTCTTAAATTCTTAAAGTTGGACAATTGACATTGCGTTTAGAGTCTTTAGAGTGCACTACGGATCAACATTTTGTCTTTGCCATTCGCTCCAACTCTGCACCCATGATGACGGACCCCACTAAGCTTGTTATTCCCGGGAGCAACTGTAAACCAGTCATTGTTAATGATGATGATGCCATCTTTAAATTCAAAGTTACTGAATGTGGAGTTTGAGCTTATGTAAGTTACATTTTTTTTAAAGTACAATGTGGGGAGTAATCCCTCAGTTGGGAAGTGCTTCAAGACACTTCACTCATGTCAATAAATGGACTGAGGCGAGTTGAGGTGACTAGCCAATAACCGATCCAGTAAGTGTGGCGGAAGTTGATGTGACATTGATTGCTACTGCATTGTTAAAGAATCTCCAGCATGTAATGCTGCAGGGCTTATCAAAACTGCAAAGCAGTGGAGGCCTGATTGCACAAGGATACTTGAGGAAAGTTGACATGCCTTGACAGGAAGTTGGTGAGACACAGATATACTTGGCTGAAGTGCAGACTGTCATTCATGCTCTGAATCTCGAGTATGGCGTAATCACAAGAAGTGATCCAATTAGATTAGTTACACTCTTCATTCACAATTTTCACAACTATTCATTCCATTTTAACTTGTCCTGTTTATATTCACTCTTAATATCTGCATGAGTAGTAGATTCATGGTTGAGTCTCGCTACGGCAAACATCTCAGCAGTCACTTGCCAGTGTTGGCTACATGTTGTTTTTTTTAGTGTAATGACTCATAAATGTTCTATTGAATTAATTTCAGATTGTGTTGTGGCCACTGGGGAGCAGGTGACTTGTGGCCAATCTGGGATATCTTCCTCAGATTGTGAAATTTTTTGTATTTCTGTATTCAAGGTGGACTTTCAGGACAAGTTCTACTTGGCTCCTCTAACAACCGTAAGTTCTCCAGAGTGAAACATGTACTGTAGTTAATTTCATTTTGAAATAAAAGTAGTAATGTTAGATTAATAATAAATCTCTTCCTTCAGTATGGAAATCTGCCTTTCCGACGTGTGTGCAAGCGCTTCGGAGCCGACATCACCTGTGGGGAGATGGCCATGTGCACAAACCTGCTGCAGTCAGAGTGAGCCCTCCTGAAGAGGCACGAAAGTGAAGATGTTTTTTCGCATCCAGGTGAAAGATTGATGAAACTCTTTAGAGTATTCAGAGCTGTTCAATGACAGTGTTACGACCCGTTGCGTCTAGGGGTATAAGGGCAAGCAACAGTGGTATACCAGAACCGGTTAACAATGGATCTTATGTGCGCTGGAGCAAAGAATTGGACACAACACAGGCGAGGATGGTAACTGAAAGTGTATTTGAAAAACAAAAGGAGCACAACATACAATTTAACACAATACCTCAGGAACCAGGACAAGGGACCTGGTGGAGGTAGGCCAAACAAATGAAAACCAGCTAAGGAAATGAAAGAAAGCTTTCCTAAGCTAACTAACCCCCCTAAAACCCTGAGTAGCAGCAGTCCCTGACTATCTAGTCTACTCTAGCCAGAAATACATAGGTGGCCGTACCCCCTCTAACCTGGTGTATATTAACAGAAGATAACTACGTGTGGTGTATGTAAAGAGGCCTCTATCTAGCCTGTCCCAAGACCTGGACCTTACCAAACCATACAAACCACGGTGCATGCTGGGAGGGTGTCAAAAGA
>CAAKHC010018801.1:149765-169578 GCA_901007825.1 Macroramphosus scolopax
ATGCTAGAACTCCTCTGTGATCTTGGAAGGCAGAGGTAGAGCAAGTGTTCCTGACAGTTCAAATTCAATGATCTGACAAGATTAGATACAATTTCTCCAAGCTAGGGCAATGCTCAAGTTAGGTTTAAGGTTCAACTTCAAGTGTTGTCTCTTTCAGATAAGTAATATGATACTTGTTAAATACATTTACTTTATGTTTGTGTCACAGGATCTTCCAATCAACATCAAATTCTGCCTTGAGGGGATGGAGGAGTCTGGATCTGAGGGTCTGGATGATCTGGTCTTTTCCCAGAAAGACACCTTCTTTAAAGATGTGGACTACGTTTGCATCTCAGACAACTATTGGCTGGGCAAGACCAAACCCTGCGTCACCTATGGTCTGAGAGGGATATGCTACTTCTTCATTGAGGTGGAGGCTGATTTTGTTTCAACATCACCCATTTTTACTCCACTGTGTTGTGATTCAGCGCATTCAAATGATTTATTTCTAAATTTACAGGTGGAGTCCAGCACAAAGGACCTACATTCAGGGGTGTTTGGTGGCTCTGTTCCCGAGTGCATGACAGACCTCATTGCTCTTATGGGCAAGTTCAGCTGCTGTTCGAATTATAGTCTCATGAAACTAATTTGAGTGCAGCCAAAAAGGCAAACACTAATGAGAAAAACAATTTCTTTGACAGACAGTTGAGGAGAGTTATGCCTTTTGTTTGTCTCTTCCTCAACAGGCACCCTGGTAGACAGGAGTGGGAAGATTTTGGTTCCTGGGATAAGCGAAGCCGTGGCCCCTCAGACAGATGAGGAGAAACAGCAGTATGAGAAAATTGAATTTGATTTGGATGAGTACTGCAAAGATGCCGGGGTTGAAAAACTACTGTATGACAGCAAGGCAAGGAACTGTAATCTGTTTTGAATTCTTTTACTTGCTGAAAGCACCCACAATCTCCCTTTCAGAGCCTCATGTGTTTTCTAGCACTTACGCATTTCGTTGTCGTGAGCGTCAAGTCTAATTTATTTTAAATATGACTGTTACAAAAGACACCGGACAGTCCGACAGACATCATCATACATCCCTCCACGCTCTGGATTTCTAATTTGATTTTGTTAACCCTTCAGTGTTAGATAAAAAGCAGGGCCTTACACCACTTAGTCTCTGCACCATATTTGCCGCTTATTTAGAAAAATGTTTTTTTTTTGTAGGAGCAAATCCTAATGCACCGTTGGAGGTATCCATCTCTTTCTCTTCACGGTATTGAGGGGGCTTTCTCTGAGGCAGGGGCCAAGACCGTTATCCCACACAAGGTCAACGGCAAATTCTCCATCCGCCTCGTTCCTGACATGGACCCCAAAGTTGTGGAGAAGCAGGTATATCTGAATCCTCCAAATGGTTGTGTAGCACTTACAACACTTTATGAACTATTGTGTGAACTATATATATATAACAACACCAAGGGAGTTCTAATGGAGAAGTGCCTACCAGTCCCTTTCCCAAAGATAACTCTCTTAGTCTGACTTCCTCAAAGAATATTGCATCAACAAAAATGTTGCTTGCAAAGCGGATTTTACAGGGCGTTCTAGATTTGTCCAGTACTCATGACAACATATTAACTGCCAATTTATAGAACAGACAAAAACTCTGTGAATGATATGGTTCTCCTTACATTTTTTAAGACAAGTGGGGTCACTGTACATTTTGAAAATAATGCTTTAATTTCTCAAGATATATATCAATTAATAACGCAGTATTTTCTTAAAAAGCCTTTTCAAATAGCATCATTTACCCAGTGCTGTATTGACATAAAAATCCTTAATATTAAAAGCATGCAAATAAATTTAAAGTACATCCTTCACGTCAAGAGCAAGAATCTGCTCTAATACTTCCTGAAGAAATCGGTTGAGTTACTCTCTTCCTCCGGACATTTTAATGCATAAATAATTGTGTGTTGTAACGATTCTAAAAATATGACCGAGTTAGATTTCGGATGACAAAATGGCAATGGATTGTGGCCCAGGCAGAAGTGTAGCATTTCCTAAATATTTGTCTTTTTCATTCTTTTTTTTTAAGGTTATTGACCATCTGAACAGGAAGTTTGCTGAACTGAACAGCCCAAACAAACTGAATGTATCCATGGGCCACGGGGCCAAAGCCTGGGTCTCTGACTTCAACCACCCTCACTACATGGCTGGCCGTAAAGCCATGAAAACAGGTAACAGTGGTGATAAAAGACTCATAGAAATCTATAAAAGGGCAATTTCCTTCTCACGAGCGATTATCTTATATCATGCAGGATGTTTTGCTTATCAGTTAAGATGAATATGTAACAGGTCCCGGGTGTGAGACCTGTGAGCAGATTATATTTTTGTTCTGTGAAGTAAGTAAGTAAGTAAGTAAGTAAGTAAGTAAAACTTTATTTGTATAGCACCTTTCATGACATGACATGCAGCTCAAAGTGCTTTACAGAGCGAGAATGCAATTTCAGAAAAGAAAAACAGAAGCATAAAACAACATTGAAACAATAGCACAGGGCAAACAATAAAATCAGCTAAAAGCAAGAGTGAAGAACAGGGAAATCATGAGACAGGACACGGGTGATGTGCTTTCTGCTCTCGCTCCATTTTCAAATTTACATTCTTCTTCATAAATTCATTTCAATCTCACATAATCACAAATTCTTCACTTAGAAATGAAAGAAAATAAATTTTTCTCCAAATATCTCTGGGTTGCTATTTACAGCTGTAGTAACTGTACTCGTACTTACAAATAAGTTCCCAGCTTCCTGCTTCCCAATTCCTCTTCCCAGAATAGACAACCATGCGAAAACCCCACAAAGCATCCTTGTCATCATTTTGTGGATCATTTTGACCACTTTGTCTCATATTGAATGCCCCTTTCCCCCTTGCGGTACGATAGTCTTTGGAGTGGAGCCTGACCTGACACGTGAGGGTGGGAGTATCCCCGTCACCCTGACCTTCCAGGAGGCAACAGGACGTAACGTCATGCTTCTTCCTATGGGGTCCTCAGATGATGGAGCTCACTCCCAGAATGAGAAACTCAACAGGTATGTGTCACAGTCCAGCATTTCACCTCATTTCTACCTGAATCAATGTGCACACAACAGTTTTCACTGTTTCTCTTTTCAGATCCAACTACATTCAGGGGATCAAGATGTTGGGTGCATACTTCCACGAGGTGTCCCAGCTGCAGTGAATAGATGTCTCATGACAAATTGAAATATTATCCATCCTCAGTCAGAGCCATAGCTTTTTGTTATGATTTACTTTCTACGGTCAACAGTTTTATACACACTGTCTCCTGAAAATAAAACATGTTTTTGTCTTTCTTATTGTTCATTGTCAAGCTCCTTGATGTCTCAACAGTTTTTGTTTTTCCAGCACCAGAAGGTGGTACTACCTGGAGCAAAGTAACTTGCACGATCAGACTTGTACAACCGGCAGGACAGTTAACATCCCGAAACCTAGCAATGCAATGAATTCGGAAAACGTGACAGTTAGAGAAACCTGTTTGGCCTAAATAACTCCAGATTGTAACCTGGAAACATCAGTCAATGATCTGGATAATTTGAATTCCATTAAAATTGACCATAATTCTTGTCTCAGATTATTAATTTGGATCATAACACTCTGTGGATAAACTCATCATTTTCTCTGAACTTTCATTCTACACTGCTGCAAGGAATTTGCTTGTTTTTTATTTTTTTTTAAATATTCAAAGATTAGAAAGCCCAATGTACATAACCCTTTAATATAGAAAACATTTAATTATTGGAAATAAATCAATTTGATCTCAAACATAAAGTACTTTTTTTCTTTAATAATAATTTTGCAAATATTAAATGGGTACAGTCAAGTGTTTTGCTGACGGCAGTACATTTGTAAATAATTCATTATGAATTGTTTAGGACTTTGACTGTAAATCACAAGACACCATAAATGTTTCATCCCTATCCCTTTAATAAAGGAGGCGGGATCTGTATAGAGCCAGGAGGAAGTGACGCAAAACCTGTCCTTTTCATGAGTACTGCTTCTGCCTGATAACGGAGAGTCTGCATATTCAACAGATGTAACACTAACTACGGTTAATCTGTAATATTGCTGTTGTGTCCCTGTCATTAAATTACTTCATACATTAAGATTTATGAAAATAAAAAGCGAGTTATGAAATTGACGCAAAAGGGGACAGAGCACCAAACCTGGCAACACAGGCTCTCATTTTCCGGCGCGGGAAAATCATAAACAACAACACTCCGGACCGGAAGCTCTTTACTACGGGCAGCAGACAAATATAAGCTGCCCTTCTTTTAACACTGCTGATAAGCACAAGTTAAACTAACCAACCGTTACTGAAAAGAACATTTTCGCGGTCCACTTCAGAAAAATGGACACTGTATCGTGTATAATGTTAGCTGGGCGTCTGTTGCGGTAAGTTAGCATTCGGCTTATCTCCTCTATGGGATATTTATTCGAGATGTTAATTGAATCTGTCGGGTAGTGTGAGTATACACCCTGTCGTCATTATGGATCGCTACAACGAGGTGAAACTAATGCTGAAAAGTTGGGAGCAGGGATTCGTTCAAGAGCACCAAAGGAAACCCAACAAGGTGACTGCATGTTAGCTGACAGCTAGCAGCCTGCGTTACAATAACACAATATTTTGTGAGTATGTTTCTACATACAGTTGATTCGTACAATGTTCTTTCATCTCCAGGATGACATTGATCAAGCTCCAGACGAGACCCGGAGTGAGTGAAGACCAGACATTTTAAAACAAATATATCTCTGTCCTTTAAGATTTGATCATTATGAATTGTGGTAAACGAGAGTACAGCAGTGTGTGTCTTCTTTCCAGATCTGTATAAAGAGTACCGTAGTTTGAAACAGGCCAAAGAGAACAACAGCAGTGCCAATGCAAGCACAAAACCCACTGACCAGTCCAGATCTACATCTGATGTAAGTTACACACCACACAGAAGGTACTGAAGAAGGTGTGTGCACGGGACAGTTTATCAATATGAAAGGGTTGAAAAGGAGGTATATGAATGATTGTATAGTCGCCTCAGTTCCTCCCCAATCTCTGTTAAATTGTCTGTTGTCTGTGTGTTCAGGACTCTGAATGTTGGGGTAGCCATCTGAATCGCAGTATGTTGCCAACATCCTCTCCCAGACTGACAGCCGTGGATAGAGACAACCTTAAGGCATCTGCCCAATACTATGGCCTGAAACTTAAAAGCAACCTGGCCACACTCAGTAAGGTGAGGCACATGAAGAAATATCAGCAAACTTCCCTAGGGTGAGAGGGAAAAGGATTTCACCAATGTTTTTTATAGTCATAGAATAGAAGAAAAGACAACCAAGCTATATTTGCCTTTTGTGCTTCTGTTTTCATGTTGTGTTATTATTCCAGGAGAGACCTGCCTCTCTGAAGAAATCCATCGGTCCTGGTCGTGTGCCTTTGAACTCCTTAAAAGATGGACAAGGTGCACAGAGAAGTAGCCCAGTCTTAGCGGCTTCCAGTGCCAAGACCACATCTACTGTCTTTAAATCCAACCCCTTCTCACCAAGGTAATTAAACAGCAGGAAGCATTTTAATTTTAGCTCCATATACTGTAGTTACTGTCACTGATACATGTACACATTTGCTTTTGTGAACAAGAACTAGAAGTTTAAGTAGTTAGTATTGCACTTTTGTAAATTCTTGTGGAAGCCAGGTTCACTAAAGTTTTCAGTATTTTCCGAGCTCTTTAACAACAATTCAGTAGTTGTGCACGTGTAGCTGTTAAATATTTATTTAATTCAATATGTCAATTTCATACTTTTTTTTAAGCCGTCCTTTTAATTATGTCCCTGTTTACAGAAGAGTGAAGCCCTGCCTGGGATCACTGACTCCAAATCCACTCCATCAAGTGCAGCCTGAAGAGCCATTTGAACAATTTGAAACTGTCAGAGAATCAGGAGAAGAACCTGCAACTGTTGCCAAGAGATGTAGTGATAGTAATAATACGAGTAAGAGTTGTGCTAGTAAAGTAATTAGCTCACAGGATGAACATGCCTCCAGTGCAGCTCCATCTCAGTACAGATGTTCTGCCCTGTTGTCATCACCGTCTCATCCAGATACTGTCGCAACCTCAAGAGAAGATGTGGGAAAGTTAAGTGAAATTACGGAAGCTTCAGAGGGCATAAAAGGAAACAAAGACGATTTAGGAACTTCATATGGAAGCATGGTGACAGCAGGGGTTGGCAGTTTGATTGGCTTGAGAGGAAGCCCCCGTTCTCTTGGAGGATTCAGAGGAGCAATGGGAGGTAAAGCTATCGGAAGGCCCTCCACCGCCAGCAGGCTGAGCTCTGTGGACAGGAAGTGGCTTGAGAGGTGTCAGGTGTTTGGAGAGATGGGGGCTGAAGAGAGGCCTGGAGCCGGCAACCAGGAGATAGATCTGACAAGAAAAGTGGAAAATGGAGAATGGGAAGGAGGAAAAGAAGATAAAAAACAAGGAGATGACAGATTAGGAAAAGGAGCAATGGTAGAAGAGGGAGTGAGAAGAGAGGCAGGCTTGGAAGGAGATGGAGGTGTTAATAGCAGTATTATTGACAGTAAAGTCATTCCCCCAAAACTGCCGAAACCTGGAGTCAGAAAAGAAAAAAAGGAAAATAATGTGGAGACGGAAACAGTTGTGATGCAACCTCCATCAACGGAAGACGAGAGTAGTGGCAAATCCAAAGGTACAAAACCGAGAGGGAGGAAGAGGCAGAGGGAGGGTGATGACGTGGATGGAGAGATGACGGAGGTGGGAGCGGTTAAAAAGCGAAAGAGAAAGGGCAAAACGAAAGAGGAGGACTCTGGAGTAAACCCCAGCCCAGCTCCAGAAGGGGGACGGAAGAAAAGAAAAACCAAAAAAAAGGGAAATGATGATGATGGAGAAGAAGAGAAAGAAACCCCGGTGCCAAAGAAGGTAGGCGTGGAATTCATTCCCCTTGAAGCATTACGTATGTCATCGTAATTGTCTGTTGTTGTAAATACAGTATCATCCCTGTCAAGGTTCCCAAGGAGAACCTGTTAGGAGAAATAGAAGAAGAATTTGTAAATAAGAGGACACATTATGGGCAACCTGCCATGTCCAGGTAATGTGTGTTCTCTTCCTTCAGAATGATGGGAAAACATCTCTTTTTGTAGCTTGTTTTTAAAAAAATCTTCATCTGTCCTTTACAGAGGCGTGAAAGGTGCAGAGGGGAACTTTGTGAAGATAAATCTGAAGAAGAAATCTCATGTCAAAGGATATGCACTGAGAGGGCTTGGACTGCGCAAACAGGTAGGTGTCTGAGTGGGGGCCTCTGCGTCTGGTAGTGCACAATGCAATGGATTTCGATCCAAATATTGCAGGTATATTGTGTAACTCCTGCCACAGTTCTTTCAAATTACACAAATTAAACATGAATTGCAGTTGTTGCTGCAAAATCCAATGAAACATCCGAGAAATCGTGTTGTCACTAACATTGTTTATTTATAATCGGAAATAAGAGAATCTAAAAATACTGTCCTTAATATGACCTTGTCCCCTAGAATCTGAAGAGTGCATCAGATTCTGTTTTTATGAGGTTAATGTAATTGTAGGGTTTCCGTGGTGTCATAAATCTGTGTGTTCCAGTTGTACATGCAGAAATTCCAGCTGAAAGGGGAGCGTTTTGGTGGAGGTGGTGGATATTATGGCGGAGGGAGGAGAGGCGGCTTCAGAGGCGGCTTCAGAGGGGGACACAATCGGCAGGGCGATACCTGCTACAAGTGTGGGCAGGCTGGACACTGGGCCATGGACTGCAAGGGACCAGGTAACACAGGCTCCTCATCTCCGTACTTGATGGTAGAAATACACAAGGCATATTCCTGAAAATACACATTCAACACGTATCTTCTTCAACAGACCGTAGGCTGTAGAATAAATCTATATTACATCTGAATTGTTTGCATTGTTAAACACAAAGTACCTTGAACTCTGTTTTGAAGCTCCTCCCCCTCCCGTTACTGAGGACCAACCTGCTGAAGAGCAGCCGTTTGAACTGCCCACCCTGGAGGAGGTTGCCAGGGCAACAGGAACGCTGGGACCCCAGCTGCCGGGTAAGCCTGCATGTTGCGCCACAATATAGGATGAGCTGCTGCAAACACGAGAAGCTTTAGTCGCAGTATCACAGATGTTTGTGAGTGTGTGTGTGTGTGAGTCTTCTTGTCTTTGTGTGTTCCAGTATCATCTGGAGGTCCCAAAGAAGAGCAGGAAAAGGTGGGTGACAGTAACAATAAGGACGACGTTTTGCTGAATGTGATTCGCCCTGACTACGAGCGCCCCGCAGCTCCTCCCCCCATGGAACCACTTTATCCTCTCAAAGATGACGGAAAAGTTCAAGGTAAACACGCATACAAGGACTCAACTGAAATGACACAGTAATCAAATACAGATTAAATGGAGGTAGTAGATTTTTCTACATATGTCACAGCATGTGATCATGTGTGCACATCTGCTCAGAAACACCTGCTGAGGTCCTTGCGGCTCTGAAAGACCTCGGCTATAGTTCATTCAGACCAGGACAGGAAGAAGCCATCATGAGGATCCTCTCAGGTAATAACATGCACATCAAGGTCCAGTTATTACATACGTACGTATGTATAAGGTAACATAATGTCTAAGGGATGTATTTACCTGCTAGTAAGAGGCCACAATATGCTGAAAGGGATGCAGGCTTGTCTGAACCCTGATTGTTTGTCCCAAAAATCAACACCTGACTGAGATCTGTCATGTGTCCGTTCTCTCTCTCTGTAGGTCTCTCGACTCTCGTAGTGTTGTCAACAGGGATGGGCAAATCGTTGTGCTATCAGCTCCCAGCCTACCTCTATGCACAGCGATCAAAAAGCATCACTTTGGTCATTTCGCCTCTGGTGTCACTAATGGACGACCAGGTAAATATACGCTCTATCTCACACACAACAAGGGTACACGTGAGGAAACCCGGGGACGGGAAATATACTCTCAGAACAGAGACACTGACATTCATTCTGTTGGGAATGTCTCCTTCGTGTGTGTGTGTGTAGCTCTCTGGCCTGCCGGCCAAGTTGAAAGCAGCCTGTATCCACTCCAACATGACAATGAAGCAGAGAGAAGCTGCGGTAGAAAAGGTAACATACAGTTATTGTACCGCACCCAGCATCTTTCTACGTGGACAATTCCAGAATTAAATAAAATTAAAGTAAAATGAAGAGCCCATCCACTCCCCAGACAAACCAAAATGTGTCTTTTGCTTTCCGTTCGTCCAGGTGAAATCGGGTGAGGTGTGCGTGTTGCTCCTCTCTCCGGAGGCTCTGGTTGGTGGAGGCAGTTCGGGTTCGGGGTGTCTGCCCTCGGCTCAGGAGCTCCCTCCTGTGGCCTTTGCCTGTATTGATGAAGCTCACTGTGTCTCAGAGTGGTCGCACAACTTCAGGCCCTGCTACCTGAGGCTTTGTAAGGTGAATGATTGATGGTATTCTGTTGATACGGCATAAGAGTGTAGTTATTAATATTGTTTTTATTTTTTATTACTTCATATGCTTTGCAGCTGTTACAGGATAATATGATGGCTGTTGTAGTTAAATTTGTGGGACAACAACCTGCTGAATTTGTCTTTGAAGGTCCTGAGGGAGCGTTTGGGGGTGCACTGCCTGCTGGGACTCACTGCTACGGCCACGCTGTCCACTGCTCTGGACATAGCTCAACATCTGGACATCAGTGATCAGGACGGCATTGCAGTCAGATCTGCAGCAGTGCCTGTGAACCTGCATCTGTCTGTGTCCATGGACAGAGAGAAGGATCAGGTGAGCTTGTTAGTGTGTCGGTGTTTAAAATAAAGTCATACTGGTAAATTGATTCTACACACTTCCTTGGAATAACTCAGTCCGCCCCCTCGTGCTCTGTGCTCATTAACTTAACTGACAAACGTTTTGTCTGTGTAGATGTATTTGCAGTTCTTTTATCTTTCCTCTGTACCCTTGTAGGCTTTAGTATCCCTGTTGAAAGGCGATCGTTTTGGTTGTCTGGACTCCGTCATCGTCTACTGCACAAGAAGGGAGGAGACCGCTCGTGTGGCAGCTCTGCTCAGGACCTGCCTGCAGGGGGTGCTACTGAAGGAAAACAGCCAAACCAATAGCAGCAGTCAAGCAGAAAAAAACCCCATTGGACAGAGAAAGAAAGATTTAGGTGAGGCTGGGATCATTGTTGTTTGTTTCTTTGAAATGGAAAGCAGAGTGTAATGGGAAGTGGTGAATTGTAAATTGGCTACGTGGGACATCGCGCAAAAGATATTTAATATCTATTTAATAATACCCTCTCAATGTTTTCATGTCTTGTTTAAACTTTCTATATTTTAGCAAGGAAGAAGATTCGTAAGCCGCTGAAATGGCAGGCCGAGACGTACCACGCCGGCCTGTCTGCGTCAGAACGGCGTCGTGTTCAGAACAACTTCATGTGTGGGGAGCTCAGAATCGTGGTGGCCACCGTGGCGTTCGGCATGGGCCTCGACAAGTCCGACGTCCGTGGCATCGTTCACTACAACATGCCCAAGGTGGGTCGTAAGCAGGTGCTTTCATATTGGGCCTGTCGGCGGTGAGGCCAAGAGCGATGTGGACAGCAGGCTTGTATATCTGACGTATACAAAGACTCCATTCTACAGTTGTATCAGTTTACAGGATTTAAATTACAGTAATATTTTTTAGAACATTTGTGAATCGTTTTTTTTTTCCTTAGAAAGCTTTTGGGAAATATTGTTGAATGACGCCAAATGTTCTCATCCGAAGGTTTATCTCACCGTACTGTCGATGTCTGTTTCAGAGCTTTGAGAGCTACGTCCAGGAGATCGGGAGAGCAGGGAGAGATGGAGAACCGGCTCACTGCCACCTCTTCCTCGACCCTGAAGTAAGACTCTAACTCTCCATTACTATAATGTATAATAATACAGGTACTGTCTGGACTGCTGTCTTCTATACTTTGACCTTGTAACTGACTTGTGTTTAGGGTGGGGACCTCCATGAGCTCCGACGTCACATCTACGCAGACACAGTGGACTTCTACACCGTGAAGAGACTCGTCCAGAAGGTTTTCCCTCCGTGCAAATGCAAACTGATACATCAGAAACAACAGGAGCTTGTGAAGGTAGCTGAACTTGTCAGTGTGGTTTCATGACTCAGGTTTAATAACTGTACAGAGTGAATATATAAGAACTGCTTCTCACTATGTGTTTATAGGATATTGAAGACTCAGAGCTGTTAGAGATGATGGAGATATGTGATCAGGAAAGCAGCCTCAACCCCCCGACTCAGCAGGAGATGGTACAGTCCATCAACTGCAGTCCCCATACAGACGCAGCAGAATCAGCAGAGGTATTTAAAATTTAGTAATTATTCTTCAATAAGTGAAGATAAAAAGTGATTATGTGACATGAGTATTTTAATCAAAAGGTGGCATCACATCCTGAGTCAGAGGCTCTTTCTCGCCAAGTCGATGAAGCTGAAAGAAAGGAGAAGCATCAGCAGAAGGAGGATGAGGAGGAAAAAGAGGAGCAGCCAGTTAAACACGAGGGCACTGAGGGTTCAGTGAAACACCAGGATCTGGGGGCGATGGGAGCTGTTGATTGGCCGAGGGACCAGGAAGTAGAGGGCACAGACTGGCCTGCAGAGCGAGTGTGTCACACCCATGAGAGAGCAATTCCCATCCAGCAGACTGTCGAGGCTCTGGACATCACAGAGGAGGGTGAGAGGAAACACGAGGTCACGGACATGAAGACATTAATCCAAATAAAAACACATGATATATAACAGTATATATAAGCAGGCAGATGTAAGTCTGAGAATAGGTTAACATACCAGGCACCAATGGATAGTATATATTCACTCGTGTATGTGTGTGTTTCAGGTGTGGAAACACTGCTCTGCTATCTGGAGCTACATCCTCAGCGCTTTGTTGAGCTTCTCCACTCCACCCTGTCTGTGTGTAAAGTCAGCTGCTACGAAGGACCAAGGCAGCTCCAGAAAATCACTAAAATGTAAGAAACGTCTCTCTGTCCTCCGGACACAGTGTCTACTTGAGTTGTAGAAATAGTGGAATGCTGAGGAACTTTGCCATTGAAGTTTTGAAGGAGGAAGGTTTTTGAACGCTCTCTTCCCCTCCCCTGCAGCTGCCCTCCGATCGCGGTGGTGCTGGCCAGACGGCGGATGGCAGGTGAGCGGGTGGAGACATTAGACCAGTTGGAGTTTGACGTCGTTGAGGTCGCCGACACTATGGGATGGCAGCTTCCCCTCGTAAAGAAAGGACTCAGGCAGCTGCAGTGGAGCACTGCTAGAGGTGTGTGTGTGTGTGTGTGTGTGTATCCTACATGTTTGTCTGACTGAAGAAAGAAAAGTAACAGTTGATCATGTCTTGTCTCAGCCGGCGGACGCAGTGGTATCCAGGTTGAACTGTCCTCTCCCTCTTTCTACTTCCGTTCCTTCGGCGACTTAAACGACGAGGAGATGGACCGAGTGTGTCAGTTCCTTCACAATCGTGTGCAGGAACAAGAGAGATCACAGCTCTACCAGCTGACTGCCTGCTTCAAGGCCTTCAAAAGGTAACGGGAATGCCGGCGTGTTTACCCTCCGTTTATACTGCATGTGTGGAACTGTTTGTGGGTTGTTTTGCAGCGTTGGCTTCCGGAGTGTGTTGTCCTGCGTCGATGATTTGGACGAGAGTCGCAGTCTCCAGCTGAAAGACCTTCTCTCTGAGTACTTTGACAAGAGGCGAGACCGAGACCACGGCCTCAATCCAGTGGACGTTGAGGAGCTCGACAAATTTAAGGTGAAACAAACAGGACGATTATATGAGTTAATTCATCCCGAAGCGATACCGTGAAAGCTTTGAACGTCGTGTTTGCCTTTGATTTGTTTGTAGCTGTCAGACTGGGAGAATCAGATCAGAGCCGACATAAGAAGTTTTCTGTCCAACCGAAGCGATGAGAAGTTCTCTGGCAGAGCTGTTGCTAGAATCCTGCACGGCATAGGTGAGATACGTGTGCTCTATATGTAAAATACATCTGGCTGCTACAGTCAAACCTGGCGGCTTCTGGCTGCAGGTCACATGTCCTAGATTCCTTCAAACCTTTAAAACTCTATTGAAACGTGTCCAGCTTTACAATCCAAAGAAAAATCCCCCTTAGAACTACAACCAGTCTGAACCTCTAGATGGCGTTAGAGGGTCACTAAGGAAACGCAGACTGTGTCAAGGTTTACTAAAGCTTGTCTCAGCAAGTTCAAATCATAAAACCCCTTTTGAAGAGACGTTTTCTCAGTTGTCAAGTATCACAAAGTAGCTTATTGCTAGTTAATGATCATCCTGCGGAGCAGAGCAATGCGAGGCGTCCTCTCATACATACTCATTGATTTCTGTCTAACTCAATCTCCCCAACACACTTACCCAACTCTTCACTTTACATATTACATAACGATGATATTCTATTGGAAGTAAAGTGATGTTAGTCTTTAGCCAATCAGCTGTCAAACAGCTCCGGCTGTATCATATCACCATCCACGATGTACCACAGAACCTGCCGCTGCTGAGAATGTCTCATACTGTCAATATCGTCCCTCTTTAGGCTTATTTGCACTATTCAAACATTTACTGGCGTGAAACAATACAATGGTATATGCTCTGGGTTGCACTTTGACACGAAAGATATACTCAGGTGGTTCTTCACACATGATAAACAGCGTCCTGCCTCGTTTATGGCGGATCAGTGTTGTCGCCGTGGGGATAATAGCAACCAAACACACCATTTCTTCCTAAAGTCCAAGATGTTTGTGTTCATTAAGAGCAAATATGTGGTGAAATAGATTAACAGTGTGGATTTAAAACTAATAGACTTTCTTCTGGTCGGCTTATTAGACTTATATTCACCACCATGCACCGTGAGTAAAGCACGGTGCACCCCCCCTCGTGTGGGGGCAGTATCGAGGTGCCTGGGTTTTACACAAGTCTAAAAGAAAGGGCACTAACTAAATGGATCCCTGAGGGGAGGACAGAGGAAAGGTGAAACTAGGTTACAGATAAGGAGAGCAGCAGGTCATGCACACCCTGTCTAATTGTTGGCTATGACACAACCTCTTTTTCAGCCAGTCCGTGTTATCCCGCTCAAACCTACGGACGAGACCGGCGCTACTGGAGGAAATACATCCAGTTTGACTTCAACCAGCTCATCAGGTTGGCCACTCAGGAGATCATTAGTTTTAAGTAGCCGGCCAAATGTGAACACAGAAGATGAAAGCTGCAAGTCTGAGCAGTCTCAAACTGGTTTGAATGCATTTTGTTACGTACGTGATATATAACTTTATTTTCTATCTGTTAAGTGTTCTGTACATATCTCCTACTTTTCCTTTTTGTATTGAAATAAAATATGTTTTTCTAACGTCTAAGCATTGCTAGTTGTCTTATCTTGGGGGTTTTCTTCACACACTGACTCACACCTCAGAGATAAAAAAGGTACCAGGAAGTATAAAATAAAGTGGGGTTTCTCCTCCGTCCATGTCAATGGAAGGAGTGTCAGTGGGACTATTTACTCAAGAAACTTTAAACATGGGACTACAATGCCAATATTGACTTGTATTGGCTGGAATGTTTAAATTACTCATTTTCTGAAGCCATGGTTTCGAATTCCCTCAGTTCCTCACTGGTTTCCTCACCTCTGTTAATGTGTACTGAACAGTAAAAAGACCCACAGTGACTAGTGGGTTCATCCTGGACGAAGACCCGTCGCTAAGTTAAAGGCACAGTATGTAATTTGTAGTGTTGTAGCGACGCCCCCGTCTCAGAGTGAAAACATTCTTAAAACTTCCACATGCATGCCTGTACAAGACTACTGCAGCAATACAGAGAACATTCTCAACATATCAGAGATGTTACATGACTTTAAAAATCACAAACAAAACTTTGAGCCACTTTACCAGCAATATCAGAGGATTGTGGTAATATGAGGACACACGTACTGTAGCTCAGTATGTCAGCCTTTACTGGATTAATGGATTTCGGGAAGGCAGTGATAAAGCCAGTGATAATGATTCATGCTCCATCAACAGCCACACCTGTGATTACATAGTCCTGTAGCTTTAAATCAATAAGGAAAATGGGTTCTGTGAGGTTGAAGTGACCACTATTATTCATAATTCTCATAAATGGATCAACACACCCACACACACACTAATGTGATAATAGGACTTTCCAACTCATCTCAATGAACACAAACATTTCAGTTCAAATTAACATCAGCGACAGACTTTGGAGGAGCAGAGGATCAAACATAAACTATTACAATATTACAGGTATGAATGGTCGGGTCTATTTACTTTAATGTATGTGCATGCGTGTCAGACATCACAGTAACAGAAGCTGTGTGTGATCGAGTCAGCTGTTTATTTATCTTGTAAACAGTCTGTGATTTACTGCTTCATATCACTGACAAAGTTTATGAAGTTGTAAAACTGTCAATCCAACTATGCAGGTCAATGCCTTGTGCCCTCCCTGACGGTTGAGTCTGCTGGTGTCAATCAACAGCTCTGTAAAAGACTTATCATGTTGTATAATTAACGAGAAGCTCGAAGGTCTCCAAAGTAAAGAAGGCAGCTTGACATTTAGTCAAACGCTGATTGTAGGGAAACACCGTTCTCTGTCAGCAGCTAGATGCTGCGCTCTGCACTTTTCTGTTCTTTACAGCGCTTAAAGGATCAGTACACAGACTCAATGTTGTCATCAGACGTGCAATGACACTGGGGTCCACATACGTAATGTGCACTTTATGCGTCCCTCTTCGTGCGATGAGTTGTCAGTGGACTCTGTCCGTAATGAGGATGTTCATATAACCTGTGAGTGCAGATTACATGAGGCAGATAAAGAGTTTCTACTGCCTTTTCAGCTTCATACAAATTCACATGTGTGCCCACCACCGGGGGCTTTTCAGACTAAATCACTGATCTAATGCAGAAGAAAAACTGGGACATCCAAGCACACAACTTAATATCTCTCCTATATCGAAAGGTCTTTTAATTCACACAACTATTTAACATTTTCTGGTGCTGTTTGCTTCCACAAGTAATGTTAGTAAAGATAAGCTTAGTTTATTTTGATTATTTGTATATATACTACCTTGTTATGTGGTCAGAAATACTCAACAATAACAGTAGGAGTAATATCAACATTATTCACGGAAATATTAACCTCAGGAGGTGATGTAATAGAAATAGAGCTGTGATAAACCCTCAACGAATATGCTACAAATATCACACGTCCAGAGATGATCAAACTCCACGCACTAACAACAGGTGAAGGTTGATCTAGAAAGAATTAGTCCTCCAAACAATGAAATATACGCATAATAGCTCAGGATATCTTCTACAAATTCCAGCCTGGCGACAGCATATCTCGCTCTGTCAGCAGAACTACACATCTTCATTTAACTTCTGGCATCTTTGGAATCAAGCAGCCGTCACCTCTGTCCTTGGTTGCCATGGCAACGCTGGTCACCTTCTTATCGGAGTGGATACTTGCGTCTCCAAACCTCACAGTTGTTGATATCAAACAGACATTGGTACCAAGTGTTTTGAAAGCATTTTAATTTTAAAACTTCACAAAAGTAACAAATATATATATATATATATATATATACTGTAACATACTTTACAAAGCTTTATAATACAAGCACGTCATTAAGATTCTATATATATATTAGCTTCCATCTTTGATTGTCATCTTGCTAAAAGTAATCTGAGTGATTATACAGTGCGTACCTGTGTGTGTGTTACAAGATATGTTGCAACGAGTCAGTGAGCAGTCAAATTTTGGTTAGCATGCCTCATGTGTTGACATTAGGGTTGCAAAATTCCAGGAATTTTCAAAGTTGGACAGTTTCCATGGGAATTAACGGGAATTTATGGGAATAAACGGGAATAAATGAGGAATTTACTAAATAAAGTATATATTATATATATTTTAGCATAATCCTGACTAAAACAACCAGATTGTATTCAAGTACAGTTGAATATCTATGCTATTCCTCAATCACATGCACATTGCACACTGCACCCTGCAGGGCCATTGAGGCCACGCCCCTTACATGCACTGAGCATTCCTCCATCACATGCACAGATGATTTCTAGAATCCTGGACCACACTGTTGAACCAGAGCACAAGACTATTGAAACCAGCATTTGAGCCTGTGGACTGCACAAAGTGAAATAAGTTTTGATGATATTATCTGGAAATATATGAAACAAATGTGATGTCTGGTACTCATGTTTAACCAACAAATATAACATACATGTCTTCATACAGTGCCAAACAAGTTAAAGCTAGCATAGCCTCATAGATGGTAAATTAATTTCCCTTATCAAGATGCTAGCTACCTCACATCTGCAAGATGTTTATCAATTGTGAAATATTTTGTAGATCATTCCAGTTGTTTAGCTAGGCTAACTATTTATACAGTATATGCCATTGCATTAGTATTCTTACTGTTATCCTCTTCTACAGAAAAATCCATTTCCAAAATTCCCCAGCTTAACTTCCCATGGAAATTTACCGGAAACATTCCAGACATTTGCCACCCCTTTGCAACCCTACTTGACATTGCTACTATTAAATATCACTAAATATCATACTGAAATGTTAAGAGTTCATCATCTATCTTCTAAACCCTGATGGGTTCTCATTTCTACATTCATCATCCTGAACTAAGACTTCTGTGTTTGGACATAGTCGGTCTTAATCCAAGTCTGAGTTTGTAGTGTTCCTTCACTGGATGCCGTAAAAGGCAGCCAACATTATTGATTCAAATATACAGTGGGGCAAAAAAGTATTTAGTCAGCCACCAATTCTGCAAGTTCTCCCACCTAAGATGAGAGAGGCTTATAATTCTCATCACAGGTAAACCTCAACAATGACAGACAATGAGAAAAACAAATCCAGAAAATCACATTGTTTGATTTTTAAAGAATTTATTTACAAATTATGGGAGAAAATAAGTATTTGGTTGATAATAAAAGTTGATCTCAATACTTTGTTATATATCCTTTGTTGGCAATGACAGAGGTCAAGCGTTTTCTGTAAGTCTTCACAAGGTTTTCACACACTGTTGCTGGTGTTTTGGCCCATTCCTCCATGTAGATCTCCTCTAGAGCAGTGCTGTTTTGGGGCTGTCGCTGGGCAACACAGACTTTCAACTCCCTCTAAAGATTTTCTATTGGGTTGAGATCTGGAGATGGCTAGGCGACTCCAGGACCTTGA
Organism: Macroramphosus scolopax; assembly: GCA_901007825.1. Lineage (NCBI taxonomy): Eukaryota > Metazoa > Chordata > Actinopteri > Syngnathiformes > Centriscidae > Macroramphosus > Macroramphosus scolopax. The sequence goes on from CAAKHC010018801.1 coordinate 168,086, forward strand.
AATGCTTCTTACGAAGCCACTCCTCCACACCAGGCGGTGTGTTTGGGATCATCGTCATGCTGACAGACCCAGCCACGTTTCATCTTCAATGTCCTTGCTGATGGAAGGAGGTTATCACTCAAATCTCACAATACATGGCCCCATTCATTCTTTCCTTTACACGGATCAGTCATCCTGGTCCCTTTGCAGAAAAACAGCCCGAAAGCATGATGTTTCCACCCCCGTTGCTTCACAGTAGGTATGGTGTTCTTTGTATGCAACTCAGCATTCTTTCTCCTCCAAACACGACGAGTTGAGTTTTTACCAAAAAGTTCTGTTTTGGTTTCATCTTACCATATGACATTCTCCCAATCCTCTTCTGGATCATCCAAATGCTCTCTAGCAAACTTCAGACGGGCCTGGACATGTACTGGCTTAAGCAGTGGGACACGTCTGGCACTGCAGGACTGGAGTCTGCAGATTCAGTCTTCCCAGCCTGGTGCAGGTCTACAATTTTGTTTCTGGTGTCCTTTGACAGCTCTTTGGTCTTGGTCTGTGACTTCTCTTAAAGAAGAAGTCACAGGTCTGTGAGAGCCAGAAATCTTGCTTGTTTGTTGGTGACCAAATACTTATTGTACCGAGGAATTTACCAATTAATTTATTAAAAATCCTACAATGTGATTTCCTGGATTCTTTCCCCCCATTCTGCCTCTCATAGTTGAGGTTTACCTATGATGAAAATTACAGGCCCCTCTCATCTTTTTAAGTGGGAGAACTTGCACAATTGGTGGCTGACTAAATACTTTTTTGCCCCACTGTATGAGTGCTGAGGGGACAATGGAGACGCACGGTGGACTTGCTTTAACAGTGATCTCCCAAATCGCAACTATGACCCAAAACCAAGCTACACTGCACCCTCTGCCCCTAAGGAGCCAGGGTTCACCTTCAACGCAAGTGCTTGCTAAAGGTGAAAAACAGACTTAGATATGAATATATAGCGAATGAAACTATAGGAAGGTTTGATGTAAATGTGCCTGGTGAAGACATGGGGACTTCTGTAAACACTTGGACAGTACGTCAGTCTTAATGTTCTTGCAAATGTTGATTTAAAAATGATTGAATTCTTCCTGCAGATCCAAGGTGATCAGAAGTGGACACTGTAACAATGACAACAGCACGGCAGTTTTTATCTAAAAATTTTAAACCAACTTTGTCACGACTGGAAACACCATTTTTATATTGCAGTTCCAAATTTTCAGTTCAACTTATACAAATGGTATTGTTATTTCATTTCTGCCATTCAGTTATTTGTTTACTTGCTCACAGTAAGGGATGAATTAAAAATATAATTTTTGAGATGTGTTTTCTTGCTGAAAACTCCGACATTGCGTTGCAGAAACATTGTTAGATCTGCAAAATAAAGTCTAAGCAAAAAAGGTTGACTTGTGCTTCAGTTATAAAAACAGTGCATGTAATTCAAAATGCGTCCACCAGGGCTCAGTGTAGACAAAGGA
>CAAKHC010018802.1:3228-13813 GCA_901007825.1 Macroramphosus scolopax
GGGGGGGGGGGGGGGGGGGGGGGGGGGGGGGGGGGGGGGGGGGTTGGTATGTATATTGCATGATTACATACAGCCCTGTTGAAATAAAAACGGTATACTTTCTCCGAGCTTCCCCTCCATCTGTGCCAAATTGCAGAATAAAGTCACATCACGTGTCGTTTTCTGTTGAGGAAATTCCGGAAAGAGGAGTTGTTGAATCATTCTGCTCTCCAAGGTGCACGTCAGGCCGGATCACATGTTGTATGCTAGCAAGGTTGTTTTTTCCAACCGTACGGCTACAGCAGGCGATGCCATTTCTTTGCACTGAACTGGCGAGAGACGAGGAGGAGGAGGAGGAGGAACTAATAAGCGACACCACCTGCTGCAGTCTTTGATTAAAATGAGAGATTGCATTCTCTCCACCCTCTCCGGCTCACAGTTGAACACCCCTGTCCAATTAATCCCACTTCCAATATCAAGTTTATAAATGTATTCATCCAAATGCTTTTTTGCACTTAATAACGTCTAATCATAACGTCCCCTGACTGTTCTTTTCTTGTTTGAGACCTCAGGCAGTTGGATGTCTTGTATTGATCTCTAGTCGCTGCTCGATTCCAGAGCTGATTATTTGAACACCAACTTTTTCATCTGCACTTGATTGGCTCAGCACGACAGGAAGCCGGCCAGTTGGCCAATTTCCTCGCCTGGTTCCTGTTGCAATATTGCTATTGAGCATTTGGCGTTGACACTTCACGTTCTCCGTGGCCCTCTCTTTCACTGGAACATACACACACAAACACAAATGTTTCTCACCTCCTTGCCCACACACAGGCCTGTTCTTGTCTGTCTTCAGTTGGCTTCGACAGCGCAGGCAGCCTGAGGATTTTAAAAAACACTCTGTTTGTCTCTGTGAGGTTCCAGTGCTGCATGCTGGGTCAGAAATGATATTAAAACACTCCTGGTGAGGGTGACGCCCTGCTCCTTGCCTTATTTGTTGATTTCATTTTGATGCGTGGTGTTCATTGGCTCCAGAACATCACACTCAGCCTGGCTATTGTGTGCACATGAAAGAGAGGAAATGCAGAGCAGCATGAGGCAACATGTTGCACACTGCATGTTCATCTCTAGAGCAGATGTCTGCATTCAAAGGTTGGATGATGTTTGCACTGTGTGTTCACTGAGCACATACTTGCTTGTATTTTGAATCAAAAACTCCTGAAGCATGGGTTAGATGGAGCTCAGTCCAAGACCCCGAGTGTTATGAATCCACCTGTCAACACACTGATGTGTTTTCTATTTGCCAACATGCTGCTTAAGTCAGAATTCAACACAATAGGAGACTATTGGTGCTATGTAAGCAGATAAACTGGAACCACCACATTCCAGACCGGTTTTAACAGGAGTCAGGGGATTTATGTACGTGTGTGTGTGTGTATGTGCTGAGATAATGAGAGTAACCGTAATGGTATGACATCAGTATGTACTCCACGCTGTCAGCTCATTTATTCTGTCTCTCGTACGCATTAAGGAGATGCAGACAGAGATGCCCAGTCAGTTTGAGTCTGTCTCGAGTTCATCTTGATGCAGATAACCATCAGGTGCTCTCTCTAGTTCGGCTTCAAATACACACCACACACACACATGCACAGACATGCTGTCGCGTAAAAGACACAACAGGTATCTGATTTCCATGTCCTTCATAACATTACACTGTAGAGATGAATACGTGGTTGCATGTTTCTTTTACAGCGCATATCTACAAAATCTTGCTTTTTATTAAAGCAACATAATGTAGCTTTTTGCTGAGCAACAGCGGCCTCGGCCTGTACAAGTGGTAATTACAGGACGCTGGCGAATTTAATCCTGTTAGCAAGGGGAGTACTGCACTACTTGCATCATTATTTTAAAAAAAAACGATGTTTACTGGGATATATAGGGCTTGAAATATGTTTTAACATGAGAGAAAAAAGACTTTTGATCCTACTGTGACATCCTCTTTGTGGTTGATCTCATTATGGGAACTGTCAGATCCGCCATAGCAGGTCAGCGGCGATTTGAGCTTGCTGTCTCTCCGTCAGTTCATCCAGCTCATAAAGGAGACTGTAAAGAAGGTTTATTCAATCGGGTCACATTTGAAAACCAGAATATTTAAGCGGGTTGGACCTTTTCAGCAGAGAGTTCATGTACGAAAAGTTTGATTCACACTCGTGAGCTGAACATAATGAGCGTGGGGATCCCGACCGTCTTCACGTTAGGGAACTGGTTTATGTTAACATCTCATATCAGATTCATGTATGCTGGTCCGGCCCCTCGGAACTTGCTTCTGGGCCGGACTTGGCCCATGGGCTGTCAATTAAATAGCCTTGGCTGTAATGTCTGAAAACTTAAAGGAATAGTTCGAAATTTTGTGAGTTGAATAAGAAAGCTTGCTCAGCCTGTTTGTTTAATTCTTCCAAAAAAATGAAAGCATGATAGAGCAAGGCCAGCTGTTTCTCCCTTGCTTCCAGTCTTTATGCAAAGCTAAGCTTACCATAAATCGCCTGGCTTGTCACAGTCAATGTCAAAGACATTTATAAGAGTGGTATCAAGATCTATTTTCAACAAGAAAAGAAGTCCTTCCTATAGAGCTTCAGAAATTTCAGCATATTGCAATTGTCTATTTACACAAGTGTGCTTGAGTGTGTCTGCAAATATAGTTTATATCAGCATTTGCATAAATATACATATGTGTGTGCTGTTACCTTCATCAGTATGCATGTTTAATGGAAGTGTGTGCACTTTGGATGTCTTTGTATACTTTTCAGACTGATGCGGAGGCATTATCCAGAGGCCAGAGCACACAGCTGGGGAGGGTAGTTGTTTGAGTCAGAGTAGCTCTGAGCATCTCCCGCAGTTCAAATCTGCATCTTTAGACTACATGAGCGTGGCCCCGCACAGCACCATGATTGGCTGGAGAAACATCAGCATGATGGTGAAGCAGCCACAGAAAATATATGCCACTCTGATCTACTCTGGGGATTGAGTCGATCCACATATATATATACATCATGATATACATCCGCCGGGATATGGAGAGAAGTGTTTGTAACATCATGCACAAATAAGAATTTATATTTTACTGAATTGAATGCATTTTGAGATTTATAATTTCAATTACTATAAGTGCTTAGCGTTGAGCTCAGGGTTTTGTGCTTTTTGGCTAATCTCACTCACACATCATTGAGGTATGCAGAAACCCAGCACCTCATTTACTGTATTGATACTCACGAAAAGGCTCCTTTTTTTGTTTGTCCTGCTGCCTTGAGAAAATACATCTGTGACGTTTTTCAACTGAAGTCGTGGTTAAAATTGTGTGTGATTGTGTGTGTGTGCGTATGTGCATATGTGGGCTTGTGTGCGTGTGGCACTTCAAAGGTTCAAAGCGTAAAAGAGCATCTCCTGCTCTACTCGCCACAAGGGCAGGGTTTTAGTGTCAGACCGAGCTGTCGGGTTACTGTCAGTGCTCACCACATTTTCTGTTCAACATCTTTCCCATACGCTGATCGGCCGACTTCCTGAGCCCCGTTTGAAAATGTCCTGTTTTCTTTAAGAGTCACACACCTACACAAAGAAGGTAAGTGTCAGACACAGGCACAGTATGAATGTGACCTAAATCATTACAACAAATTGATAATGCATGAAGAGGTGTCCTGGATCATCAGTGATTAACTGTTTAGTTTCTTAAATGTTTACCTGCGCAACAGTGGCCTCAGCTGGCGTAAATGGTAATTACAGGACGCTGGTGCATTTAACTCTGTTGTAACATCCGATGGGGGGAGTAATTCACTATTGTTACATCATAAACAATACTGATGTTGACACAACACATGTTACAACAAGTTAAATCCTTCATGCTTCTCGCTGGCAGGTTAGTGGTAGCGGCTCTGAACACAGTTAAAATGCAGTTTTTAATGGCTGCCTTTACACTGTCTGAGTTACAGGTGGCAGGTAAGGATCTTGCCTCTCTGTTAAGCTCCTCTTTGATGTTTTCACCTGTTCCATGACAACTGCACTGAGAATAACAAGCTAGTTTCTGTTGCAGTTAGGTTTCCTGCCTGTGTTACATGGGCGAGAACAAGCGTTCAGGCGTGGAGTGAGAATCAAAGAGCTACCATTCTCTCTGCTGCAAGTCAGCGTGCCATCAAAATGACTGTGAAGCTGTTATTTTAAGGTCAAATATTTTAGTAATGTCACTTTGAGTGCCAAAGGTCCGTTGAAATTTCATTGAGTCCAATGTGACTGTCCAACACCTAATTTCTTTATTGTTGCAGTAAATTCTCACATATAAGAAACTGGAGTTGTGAAATAAAGCAGTAATGTTGTTGCTGTGGTTACATGAATTTGCATAGATTAGCAGGGAAGAAAAAGGAAGGCTCCTTACTGTGGCTTAAAGGAACAATAGCAGAATTTGAAGCTATTGAAAAGTGTTATTACTTCTCATAGATGTTGCATTGTTCCACTTATAACAGGTATTGTGCTCTCATACATGGATATAATGGACTCCTGCCAGACATGCCAAAGCATTTCTATAGCCATGATACATGTAAAACACCACAGACAGAAGGGAACATTTGTATTTCTGAAATAATCAGCTCTTGAGATAATGTAACGATCCAAAAGAAAATTGCGACAGGCTGCACAATGTCAGAAATATGTCTTAGTGAACAAATTCAAGGCTCAACTCAATTGTGTGTTTTATCTATTAGCAGAATTGTGAAGCCTGTCAGCACATTATGAGAAGCACTGCTTATCTTATGGGTCTACTGTTCTTTATACATTGGACAGGATACTGCTCCATAGAAAACAGAAACAAGTCAGAAGTCAGTATTTTCAAAATAAGAAGATGATTAATTTCTGATGAGCGAAAGAAAGGACTTTTGTGAGCAGCAGCATTTTCTTCTGGGTAAATGCTACACACACACATGCCTTTGTGCTCTCTGATAATCATGTGTTGGTGGCTGCTGGCACCCTGATGTGAATGTTTAACTTATATAATTGCTATTTCTAGTTTTTTTCTTCCTCAGGATTTTTCCTCTTTGTTGTTAAGATCTTTGAAGGCATCATCTGTCAATTCCATACATCATCTCACAGTTCACTGTAAACCGCCCCCTAACCCCCCCAGTGGAGTTAAGCTCTATGGAGTGACAGGCAATGGATTGAAGTGTGCCATTATTCATCCATCATCAGCTGTCAAACACAGAAAGCCAATGGGAAGAGAGTTCAGCCTCCTTACAAATTTTCAATCCTCTATTCACCATTTTCTCTCCCACCATCTCTTCTGTCTTAATTAGCGGATCAAAGAAGGGGCCCCACTAATGGCCTACGTCGTCATTCTGCTGACTTGGATGCACTGCAATTAGGATTACAGGCTTGTTGCATCCCTACAAACATACATTCTAATATATCATACCGTGCATTCATGTCAGCTGGCTAATGAGGGCTCAAGGCCATCCCGGCCCCGAGGCAAACAGATAGTGTCGGGGCCTCTGTGAGCATCTGCAACAGAGCTTCTCTTCTGTTTCCTCCATTCACCCTCAAGTCTGTAATTTCCCTCTAGTTTGTTCTACTTCCTCCTCTCAACTTTGAACTTTTTCCCCCCGTCATGTGTGTCTTTCTTTTGAACTCCATCCATCCCCACTTTCTTTCATCTGCACATACACAAGATGCTCATTCTAACGCCAATCATTCAAAATCCTTCAGTGCAATCTTTTTTTCTGATTAATGAAAAACATCCACTTAAAATAAATCCTTATTTTCCAACTGAGGCGTCGTTGAATTTATCCTCCTCATATTATCATCTGCTAGTCATTATTTATATACTAACACATTTTATTTTATCAATTGGCAGACCAATTAAAACTCACAGTTAGCATTAGCTAATTTGAATGCCCCTTGCTAACCAAGCTAGCTAGCTAGCTAGCTCACAAGCTCCACTAACTCCAAATATGGTCACGTCTGGCTCCAAAACAGAACAATGGTCAATGCTCAATCGGGGGCTTATGTTCACTCCAAATATACAGAATGTGCTACATGGCTACAGTATGAATTTCCGGGACTGTAATATGATTCATGGTCAGCGTGTGTAACTGCGACTTCCTCCGCTCAGAGTGTTTCAAACCTTAGAGTATATCAGACGTATGCGGTTTGACACGACAGGAAGCTCACTATGATGGGCAGATGGGCTGCTTCCTGTTTTCGAAGCCCCGTGTTGCTTTTAAGACTCTTCTTGTCTCTCTCTGAGAAAAGAGACCCCCATTACATTCTACCAGAGATTGAAACATCTTTCTTTTTTTGCACAGAAAAAAAATATGCAGGTTGCTGTCTTTATTTTAATCAAGTGTGCATCTACCTGCAGGTGATATTTGTCCCTTAGATTTACCTTGTCAGGAAATCTCCATTGTTATTCGTCAGTGATGTCAGCGTTGTTTGAACTCTGTCCTCTTCTCCGTCAGTGATTTACGAGAGGTGAATATGCAGGACGGCCTCCACTCGTGACACAAGTGAACTGCAACTGATGAAAGGCTCACAAGGAGAATCAAAGTGCTCGCTCACAGCTAAACACAGCTTTTGACAGGGGCACACAATGTGACAACTTTTAGTTTTTATAAAGAGTGTATCCATTTCATCAATGTGATTTATGTCCACTGCCAGTTTATTAATCTGGAGGGATGTGTTTGACGCTGGTCCCATCATAAACGTATTCTGCGGAGACCGTGTTATTTATGTGGAGTTACCTAACCGGGTAACGTGTGCACAGCGACTGGTGCTGATGCAGCCACAGAGGGGCCATTACGGCTAATGTCCTACACAGAGGAAGATATATAGACTGAGGCTAACATTAATCTTCTTTTCCTGTCACTGCACTGCATGAAGGAAAAAGTGTGAACGATACGATGGTACTCTACTTGTCTCCGTGTGAGCCTGTTTTGTCTGAGTTAAGTCAGTGAGTGTCGATTCTGTGGGAATGTCGCATGGGCTTTAAAAACTGATTCAAATTCAGTGTTGTGGCCAAAATAAATGATTTTTATGAGAGAAAAAAGAGAGAGGCGCCTCTCTGAGTCCTCTGAGTCTGAGCGGGTTACATTTAAAGGCGCTGCTAAATAACACCACAGGGGACACATTTTATAATGAAAGCACAAAATCAATTAGCTTCAAGTTAGTCTCGTATTTTTCGTGTTTTATTTTAAACTGCTTGTGCTTTTATTGTCCCGAAGTGATAAGATTGGAGGGATTCGGGGAAATGTTCAAGGAGATTCTTACGATCTCTTTTCAACCCCACATCAATTCCTCACCCCCAGTATCCCACTTCAAGGCACCAGGGGTATTTTTGGATTGCCACTCCGTATCACCGCGCTTAGAAAAAAAGTCCCTATTGGAAACACTTCTATGTCCTTAATGAGGCGATTCTTTAAAGATTTGTGATGGTTTGCTGCCCTATTTCCCTCTGGGGCAAAACATGTAATCCTCTGTGACTTTCCCTTCTTTCACGTGTTCATTCATTATTCTGGCGATGAATCAGGTCTCTGTCTCTTTTCTTTCTTTTGCCTTTTATATCCTCCGTATTTCTTTTTATATAAAGTGTTGCATCTTCTCTTAAAAAAAAAAGAAGATCCAAGCGCCTTCTAATGTTCATATGAACTCTTACTTGAATGGAGGCAGAGATATGCTGAGATTAATAAGCCCCTGATCAGTATTCACAGACGATCATTAGAAATATGAACATCATGGATTAGCATTACATTCTTGGTCACCAGAGGATGCATCTTGCTGACTTTTGGGATCCTCTGTCTTCTAGCAACAAAAGTTTTGGTTCTTGGTGGGACAAAACAAGTAATTTTGAGGCTCTTTCACTTTGATGTTGATTGGTAGTAACAGCATGCCAGTGAGACTGGTATGCAGAGCATGTGGGTGCATCTTCAAACAGAACTACAATCAGATTATATCCTGTATCCTGCCGTGGACCAGCTTTAATGAAGTCTTTGATTTGATTTCATCGGGACACTGTTATATCCATAATTAAATTAAGTCGCCCACATATATGCTCTTATCTGTATGTATAAGGTTCTCTGTTGGGATGGCATCTGATCGTTCAATATCTCAGACGGATGAAGTACGATGGGAGCTCAGATAAACTGATTGTGCCGGGCTGTGTCATGATGGCGGGGCAGAATTAGAATGCTTCTGCCTCCGTCTAGTCAGGTATGATTAATGGTGTAATTGTGAAGGGCAAGGGCAAGCAAAGGCTTTTAGCCTGGTATGAAAAACAATAGCAGGTTGGGGCGGCGGGAGCTCTATGTAGGCTAAATAATCTGTTTTTATGTATGGTTATATAAGCTGATACCCTTTTTAATCCTTTGAGATCTATTCTGGAGAGGAAAAACTGTTTTATCACGCCCAAGTGGAGAATACACTCAGTAGGATCATTGTCTATCAGTTATAAACCATTTTTTTATTTATTTATTTATTACACCCCCGCCTCTCGTTATCTTTATCGTCCTTTCAACCTTCGTTCCCTCTCCCTCTCCTCAGGATGGCTCACGTGCCGGTCGAGAGAGGAAGAAGACTGTGTCCTTCAGCAGCAGCCTGTCAGAGAAGAAGATCAGCAGTGCTGCTGACTGCATCCACTCCATGGTGGGTGAGCTACCATGTGACCCCCTTATATAAGACACCGGCTCGACATACCTATGCATGACATATAAATTTGTATGCATGCACGTATCATACGGTCCACCGCAGGCTTTGGAGCATGTGAAACAAACAAAGCTCGCTCAGAAGGGAAAACTAAAAGTGATCGAGTGACGACTTCATCCCTGTTTCGCTTGCAGGTTGAGGGGAGTGAGCTAAAGAAGGTGCGGCCCAACTCGCGTGTCTACCAGCGCTACTACCTTCTGGACGCAGGCCTGCAGGCTCTGTGCTGGGAGCCCTCCAAGAAAGAGTCAGATAAAGCCCGGATCGCTCTTGCATCCATACGAGAGGTCAGTGTCCAGAGAAAAGCTTAACTAAATCAATTCCTTGGCTATTTCTTTTGTGAATGACCTCAGTCATTCCTTTGGAGCAAAGCATTGGACATATTTACAACCCTGAGCCATGGATGACATCAGTTGATTTGTTTTTATTGTGCCTGATGTGGGTTTTTTTTTGTACTTCTTGTGGCCTCAAATTCTAGGTACGGACGGGCCGTAACACAGAAACTTTCCGCACCAGTGGAGTTTATGAGCAGATCTCAGAGGACTGTGCATTCTCCATCATCTATGGAGAGATGTATGAGAGCTTGGACCTGGTGGTCAACTCAGCAGAAGTGGCTAATATCTGGGTAACAGGCCTGAGGTATGACGCAGCAAAGAACCGGGAGCGACCGCAGCAGTAGTTTTACAGGGGGAACAATCCAACCAAATAAGAATGCTTCATGTTTTTAAGGATTTTTTTCATTAATATAAATTCCCCAGTTTAAATAAAGACGCACAAACATGGCTTAATGTAAGAAATCTGCAAAACAAGGAAACTGTGTTTGTGGGTAAAGATGTTAGGATGTTCCTTTTATTCAGTCAAAAGACAAGCACATGTGTGGGTGCCTTAGGTGTGTGGAGAATTACTCGTCTCCGAATTACCCACAGCGTGCCAGTTGTACGATTACATAACACACACGTTTCATGTTAATGTCCGGTATTACACAGGTAAAGCATGATAACAAAAAATATCCCGCGGGGATCCGTGCGTCTGCACGGCTACGCCATGCATGAATTAACATAAATTGTCATGCCTACAGGTGATTTGCAGGACTCTTTCTCTTAAAGTGTTATTATCTGGGTGGGTGAGTTAAATTATGCCAAACAAGTTGTAATGTAACACAAAATATCGACTTTTTCATCTTCACTGTAAACGGTGAAAAGCCTGAGATGAAAATAGACCCGTGATGCAGTATTGTGAGGAGAATTCATCCTGCTCAATCGTATTGTCCACTCGTCTCTGATCTTCCTCCAGGTATCTGATGCAGTATGGGAAACATGCCCTGGACATGCTCGCCAGCAGTCAGGACAGCCTACGTCTTCGGTGGTTGGAGCAGTTGTTCTGCTCTGCTGCCGGTGATTCAGACAGACACGAAGACGCCGAGGAAGGGATTTGCTTGCAGTCCGCCGTAAACTTGATACACACTGTGAACCCCGGGGTGAGCCGTGCCAAAGTGGAGCGCCGGTTTACAGAGTTTCAAAGAGTTCGGGAGAGGATGTGCGGTCTCACGTTGGAGAGCGGAGCCGGAGTTCACAGGGAAAATAAAACACCACCGGGAAGAAAGGAGCAAGTCACCAAGCAGGAGTTCTTCGAGGTCTTCCTTGACTTTTGCACACGTCCAGAAGTTTACTTTCTGTTGGTGCAGTTCTCCAGCAACAAGGAGTTTCTGGACACCAAAGACCTGATGAGGTTCCTGGAGGCGGAGCAAGGCGCCGCTCAGGTGGGTTTTAAATTAGCATATACAAATAGAAGAAAATGAGACAGACATATAATAACAAATATAATTCCTTTTGTAAATCTAATACTTATATTTTCTCATCTCATGCAGGTGAGTGAGGAG
>CAAKHC010018802.1:13833-24066 GCA_901007825.1 Macroramphosus scolopax
CCAGAAGTTTACTTTCTGTTGGTGCAGTTCTCCAGCAACAAGGAGTTTCTGGACACCAAAGACCTGATGAGGTTCCTGGAGGCGGAGCAAGGCGCCGCTCAGGTGGGTTTTAAATTAGCATACCTATACAAATAGAAGAAAATGAGACAGGTATATAATCACAAATATAATTCCTTTTGTAAATCTAATACTTATATTTTCTCATCTCATGCAGGTGAGTGAGGAGGACAGCCTGAAGCTCATCCAGTCCCACGAGCCATCAGAGGAGGGAAGTCAGCAGGGATACCTTTCGTTGGATGGCTTCAACAGCTATCTCACGTCAGCAGACTGCCACCTCTTTGACAGGGAGCACGACGCTGTGTGCCAGGACATGTCCCAGCCTCTGTCACACTACTTCATCAACTCCTCACACAACACCTACCTCATTGAGGACCAATTTCGAGGTCCCTCGGACATTTCTGGCTACATCCGTGCCCTCAAGATGGGCTGCCGATGTGTGGAGGTGGACGTTTGGGACGGCCCTGATGAGGAGCCGGTGGTGTGCACTGGTCACACGCTTTCCCCACCGCTTATCCTGCGCTGTGTGTTGGAAGCAATCGACAAGTTTGCATTCGTGGCATCGGAGTACCCCTTGATCGTGTGTATCGAGAACCACTGTTCCCTTCGACAGCAGAAAGTGATGACGCAACATCTCATGAGGATATTTGGCGAGAGGCTATTTACGGATCTCCCGGATGAAAGGGAGCCGTACCTCCCGTCGCCGCATGCCCTAAGGCATCGGATCCTATTAAAGGGGAAGAAGTTGTTGCCCGGTTGGGAAGCGGAGGATGGGGAGGTGAGCGAGGAGGATGAGGGGGCTGAGATGTGTCAAAGGATTAAAGCAGCAAACAGCGGAGGGGCGGTGCCTGGAGGAAGTGAGAACATCGGGCAGAAAAGTCTCTCCATCGCGGCAGTCGCTCACTGTAAACCTCCCCATCTTCCTCTCAAACGATTCACCCTCATGAAGGAGCTCTCAGACCTGGTGACCCTTTGCCGCTCAGTCCGCTTCGTTGACTTTCCAACATCCTCCAAAAACCAAAAACCTTGGGAATTGTGTTCCTTTCACGAGACCCTGGCAGTGCGTCTCGCTGGCGAGAGCCCCGGCAACTTTGTCAACCATAATAAGCATTTCCTATCACGGGTATACCCCAACCCCATGAACCTCGACTCCAGCAACATGAACCCTCAGGACCTGTGGAAGTGTGGTTGCCAGATTGTGTGTATGAATTTTCAGACAGCGGGACTGATGATGGACCTTAACACCGCCTGGTTCAGGCAGAATGGAAGCTGCGGCTACGTTCTGCGGCCGGCTATCATGCGGCAGGAGGTGTCTTATTTCAGTGCGGACACCAGAGACACCGTGCCTGGTGTGTCACCACAGCTGCTTCATGTGAAGGTGTGATAGATTTATGCATGCGTTCTGAGAAATGCACGCAGGTCTCATTTATAGCGTATATACTATAAGAGCCTTGCAGAGACCGAGTACATAGTTTTATATCTTGGTTGCGATAACCCATAATTAACAGCCCATCTGACGTTCCTTCACAGGTAATTAGTGGTCAGAATCTTCCCAAGCCGAGGGGTTCAGGGGTCAAAGGTGATGTGGTGGACCCCTACGTGTATGTGGAGATTCACGGCATCCCAGCTGACTGCACAGAGCGTCGCACCAGGACGGTCCACCAGAACGGGGACAACCCCATCTTCGACGAGAGCTTCGAATTCCAGATCAACCTGCCAGAGCTCGCCATGGTTCGCTTTGTGGTGCTGGATGACGACTTCATCGTGGATGAGTTCATCGGTTGGTGTCAGGGTCCTAATGTCAATGGAGGGACGTAGTTAGAGTTTATAGGAGTGGACTTTTCTCATACCTTTGATCTCCCTACCATTACAGGTCAATATGCCATCCCGCTGGAGTGTCTTCAGCCCGGTTACCGACATGTACCGCTCCAGTCTCTGACCGGGGAGGACCTTCCTCATGCTAGGCTGTTCGTCCATGTGGCTCTAACCAATCGTAGAGGAGGGGGAAAGCCTCACAAAAGGGGCTTGTCTGTGCGGAAGGCCCGGAAGAGCCGTGACTACACCGCTCTGAGGGACCTGGGGATCCGCTCGGTGGATGACGTTTTCAAGAACGCTGCTCCTCTGCTGAGAGAAGCCACTGACCTGAAGGAGAACATGCAGGTGAGGAGGTGCAGTTTAGGAATTAATATTCAATCGACCGGTAGAATAACATAGCATGATTTAAAGGGGATATATGTAAGCATTGGCCAACAATTCATTCCTACTTCACACTCCAACCAATGACAGCATATCACAGTTTTATCAAGTCGATCTGCTGCTGCCTGGGAATCAAACTTTGCAATCAACTTCTAAAATTGCACAAGAGGAAAACGCAACATTGAAGTAAAATGCTGAAACTGAGACAGCAGTTAGTGTTACAATGCTCATATGTTATCTTCAGGTTTTAGCTGAATCATAGCAGCAAGAAAATAGGGAACTATTGATGCTATTTGAATGGTCATGCTGTGTAGCTACAGTGACTCACTACTGCCTCTTGAGGTACGACCTGGTACTACACAATGAGATGGATAGATTGGCATGCTGACTTCAGTGGTCACTTTGCAACTACATACATGGTCATGAATCTTATTCCTTCTTGTCCTGTTGAACTCTTTTTCTGATTCAATAGAGTTCCTAATATTTTGTTCTGACGGAGTCGGGAAGACCTTTCAGATTTTATGTTATGTTTAAAGGTGGATTCATTGAAAGGTGGAGAAAGAAGATAATTAAATGAAGATTTCAAATTGAATTGTTCCTTTTGCCAACAGAACACAGTGGTGGTGTTCAGGGAGCTGTGTGGGGTGTCAGCAGTGGCTAACCTCATGCAGTGCATACTAGCTCTGGGCTCCAGAGTGTCAGGACCAGATGGGACGCCTCTCCTATTGTTCGACCTCCGGAACCACTACCCCACCCTGGAGCCTCAGGGGCCCCTGCCTGATGTCCTTCGACGTGTTGTCTCGACTTATGAAATGGTGAGGAAGGAAAGGAGTGGACAGTCAATATGCTCATTGTTTTCCTCACCAGATAGAGAAATACACTCGCTCACATCTCTGCAGATGCATAAAAAAGGAAGGAAATCCTAAACAAAAGATCCCCAAGCCCACCTCCCGTCTCGTCTCAGCTTGACCTAGCAGCTTGACCCCCGCCCAGACAGAGCCTTGAGCTTCCTTTTCGGGTTCATATATTATCAAAAAGTTCTGCAGCAGATAATATTTATTCTGGATGCAACAAGGCTCTTAATCACCATCGCCTGAATCCAGTATGTTTTTCCACCCAAATAAACTGTGGACTTCCAATGACCAAGGTGAAAGTTATTTACTTTATGTCATGAAGTCTAAAAATAAAATGCAGCCACAGGAAACGACGGGAGAGAAACAAAAAAGGTGACCGGGGGGTCAACCGGTCTGCTGGACGAGTCAACAAGGCAGATTGTTTGAGTGGGTAGATCAGCTTCGGTCCGAACTGCAAGGGGTGTCATTGCTCTATTCTCTTTCATCTCTTGCTCTAATATATTTCCTTTTGGGGTTTATTTCCTCCTCATGCCTCCTTTCACTCATTCACCAGCTCCCCTACTCACTTCCTGCCCTCTTTTCTTTTTCCCTCTGGGCCTGCGTCAACTGTGGCTGACTGTCATAAGGGGTTTTCATGCAGCTGCGGCTCACACTCGGCTCAATGTCTCGCAATGTCAAAGAGTCTCTGTGCTTGAACAACATTGCACCTCTTTTTTCGCCATCTGCTCGGCTGCTGAAATACTTGAACGATGGGTATTTGCTCTTTGTTTACGTTTCATATCAGATATTCCCCGGCAGTCCTCTGAGCATGATGACGGACATTCCCAGTGTAGTGATGCTGCTCACTTGATCGCATGTGCATTGTTGAGTGACGGAGACACCAGAAACCAGAGTGGAGATAAATGGATCTTTTTTCTAGTCTTATTAAGTTGTGATTAAGTTTTTTGTGTATAAACTGTGACAGTTTAATTTAACGTCGGTTGTTTGTCACTGCTAAGCAACTACATGGACCTGTGTGGTGTGTGTGTGTGTGGTGTGTGTGTATGTGTGTTTAGCCACTTCCATTTCCAGCCAAGCAGATCAGAGTTGAAAAAGCTCAGCCTGGTGCTGAATATCATTAGCATAGATTTGAATGTTGTTACGCTAAATGGATTCCACACCTCAGCGCTGAAGACTGGCGGGCGGAGGGGGGGCGGTGTGGGTGGGGGGGGGTGCCAAACGACAGCGACAGGAAATGGGGATGGGTGTGTATGTGTGTGTCTCTGAGTTGGATCAGTCGTGCACCACAGTTAATCTGTTGTTTGTCAAACTGCATTTTTTTTTTCCTCTTCTTCTCACAGACGGGTCAGCAGGGTTCGTGAGCAGAGGTCCAGAATGAATCAGCCACAGGCTACTCATGTCATTACTGTGTGTGTTTGTCTGTGTTTGTTTGTGTGTGTGTGTTTGCGCGTGTGGGCTGTGTGGCCATTACTTTAAAAGAGCTGTCACATTAGTCTCTGTGGATTCCCCCTCGTGTGGAGCTGCATGTGTGTACGTGTGGCCACGGTGCATTCGGTATTCAATACGTGACTGAATGTGGCTGCAACCAAAATATTTTCAACCAACCGACACATGCAAACCATCACAATAGTGTTTAATATCGTTGCACATTGCATTACAAAACATCTGACATCTGTATGCGTTCATGCTAACGGACGCCTCCCTTGTCCGCAGATGGTCCAGGCGAGCAGAGCGGTGATCGAACTCTCCGACGGGATCTACGACAGGATTCTGCATATCCAGAAAACGGGTGTGTAGGTGTGTGTGTGTGTGTCGGTGTATGCGATTATCTGCCGTGCGGAGCGTGTGCTATAATGTGTGTGCAATGAGTAGAAACCTATAAACTCCCACGCAGCCTCTCAGCAGTGCTGTTATTCACACTGCAATGGCTGCTCCTCCTTTTGTTTCCTCTCCTCTGCTTAATCACCATAAATATAGATGAGTCTGTTTCAGGGTTCCCAGCTTGTTGTTATGTTTTGGATAGAGGGGAATTTAAGCGGCGCAGGTCTGATTATCAATCATCCGTCAGTCTCTGGAGCAAAGGAGGTTATAATATCTGCCCTGCTGACCCGCCTTTGGCTTGTTTACGTCAACCTTCTCACATTAGTCAGCCAGCCTGTCATCATGGGGCCAATAAACAGCCCCACGCGTCATGTGGTATAAAAAAAATAAACATTCCTAAAAAAAAGGCGCATTCTCGTAAGTCATCTGTTGTTTTTATGAGCGTTAAAAACACTTATTTTCATTCTCAGTATCACCCTCGCGAGAAGTGTGAAGAGCAAAGAGTGAACGAAGGGAAAATCAGGATTATACATAAAGATGATGGTTCAGTCGGGGCGACTGTGAAGAGAATAGAAATGTTTCACAGGGATGAGTGTTGCTCCCCTCTGCTGTCAGACAGCTCAATCTATCCTCCTCTGAACTTTACTCAGGATTTCTTTTGGTCTAAGCTTCTCTCTCGCTGATGGCGTATTTATCCATCCTGCAGCTCGGATCGCTGAGGGAACTTTTCTCTGCCGGCGCACTGTGTTTCCATTATAGAGAATTCGTTTCACATACGATCACATGTGGTATGATTGTGTAAACAGTACGTTTTGGAAAAGTGTGATAGTGAAGCTCTGTATTGTCGGCCAAGACTGTTTATCTGATCGGAGCTGCAGCAGAGCTGGTGGCCTGAACTCATGAACAAAGCTCTTCCTGTTTGTAAACAGTGGAGATGGAGATCAGGAGGTCCACCTCCTCGTCACGGAGGATGTGAACATAAACGGGTCACTCGGAGGGAGCCGCTGTGGGACGGCCGGTGGCAGAGATGGATGTCTGGAAGTCGCATCAGAGTGAGGAGATGAAACAGTAGAGGGAGAGATGAATGTCAGAGATGTGAGGAGAAGGGAGAAGAGGGTGAATCCTCCTCAGTACCAACGGGTTGGTTCAATCAAATTACAAAAAAAAACACTCCGGGACATGACCCCAGTTAATCCACCCCTGGGCCTGTTCTACTCCTTTAACTCAGCTGCTAATTCATTTGACTGGAAGGCGAAAGAACCAGGATCAAAATAGCTACAGTATCGTACACGATGCACCACATCAGCTTCAGTATGTTCGTCTCTGGAAGAAAACAACTCTTCAACTACACCTCTGACCGCCTGGTGGAAAGTAAATGACCAAACTAATACTAACTCCACCTACTCACCCAAACTGTGTATTTAAAGTCAGTAGAGAAGACATAAACTCCCCTGCATGGAAACAGAGGAGTCATCTTTTTACCGGCAGCTCTAGCTCTAGCTCATGACCTTTGACCTTCTCAGAAAACAAACAACCTACCCCACCACTGTCACTACCAACACGTACAGTTGAATCCATCTATAACATATATGCTGTATATCCAAGTTCATATGTGAGATTCCGACAGGTGTCCTCCTCCATGAGACGCTCCTGGCCCGGTTGTGCCTCATAATGTCAGACTGGAAGTTTTCCCCTGTCCCACGTCGTCACAGTTCATAGAGAGGACGGGAGGGTGAAGGTGACGCTCTTCCGGGACGCGTCCTAATTCGCTGGTCCTGAAGGATATTTGGGCCTCTGGGTCACAACCTTGTATCTGTGTGTGCTTTTCTACGTACGTGCTTGGATAATAATATTCCCTCAATTGGCTTCACTTGGTTTAACAGGGAAATTGACACACACACACACACGCTACTCTGGCATTCTGGCTTCGTGTTGCTTAGCGACCACGCACTAAAGGTCAAGATTCTGGCTGCTAATGTAGGTGTATGTGAATGTGTAGCAGCGACAACGTATGTACGTGCCGGTTTGCGTCCGTGTGTGCAGACCTCTGTCGACAGAGAGGGTTTATTAAAGTACACTCGTATCCAATCTGTTTACTCCTCAGTGTGTGAGTGTGTGTGTGTGTGAGTGGTCCACATCTTGGCTTGTTGAACGTCTGGGCTCTAGTTGATGGCTCACAGTTGGATGTGTGCCCCATGTTAACCCTGATCCGGGTTTCCATGGCAACAGTAGGACAGTGGCCCGGGGCGGCCAGAAGAAGCCAGATACACAACACAACTCATCACACACACCCCAACTAACCGGCGGCTGGACTTGAATGATGCTGTGTGTCTCTCTCTCAGAATGTTTCCTCATCTGTCTCTCAGATTCTTCAGCCACTGCATTTTTCACTGCTCGTTCATTCTCCCTCTCTCTCTCTCTCTCTCTCTCTCTCTCTGCTGCTAAGCAAGAAAAAAAAATCTTACAATTATGATGCTTTCTTATAATTAAGTGTTTTTCAAAGCATCTTAACCCTTCATAGAGCCCCTCAGGTGAAAAGGTGTTGAGAGCAGAGGGGACCGCTTTGACGAACCTTAAGAGTGTTTAGGGAGAGAAGACAACAGAACATGTAGAATGTTCTCCAAACGTTGACAGTGAGTTATAGTGAGGGATAATGTTTGTGTTCAGCCTCACATCTCCCTCCCAACACAGCAACGCCAGAAATGAAGATAAATTCAAGATATATGGCAGCTAGAAAAGTTTCTTTCAACAGAGAGACCGAATCGATTTCAATGATTCAGTGATAAATTCTTTCCTTTTGAATGGAGTTCAGTCAGCACCCACAGGTTGAGTAACACACAACAGTTATAGGTACTGATGCAGGCGGGCTTGGACTAGTCAGAGACATCCTTCAAACATGTATTACATGTTCAAACCTACCTTCAAAAACAACCTATCCCAGTTGTAAAGTCGTGATTATTATTGGAAATAGAGGAGACACCTGTGGGTCATCAAGGTCAGTCAGATGTATCCTCTTGGGACCATGAACATGTGTATTAAATACAATCTAACAAGTATCTCAGCGTGGGGGTCAGACTGACCGAGAGTCGTGTCCATGCCTACGAGAGATGTTTTATTATCCGTGTTGTCCAAA
Organism: Macroramphosus scolopax; assembly: GCA_901007825.1. Lineage (NCBI taxonomy): Eukaryota > Metazoa > Chordata > Actinopteri > Syngnathiformes > Centriscidae > Macroramphosus > Macroramphosus scolopax. The sequence continues at coordinate 21,895 of CAAKHC010018802.1, forward strand.
TGAGCGCAGCGGTATACGGTTTGATCTCTGAGCTCAACCCACGGTCCTCTAAATCTGCAGGGGTTATGTGTTTTTCTCGGTTCTAGCCATGGAGTTTCATGAGAAGCTGCAGAGCCTGGCGGCGAGGGAGGGGCTGAAAGGTCGCAAGGTCACCCGAGCGCTGGAGAGTTTCAGCTGGAACATCACCATCCTTAAGGTCAGTCACACACACACACACGTACACATTGAAACATCCAAACAGCCTCAGAGGTAGACCATTAGATCATGTTTTTGGCCTCTGGCTTGTTCACTTCTACCCTGTGTGTCATAGTCCTGTTTGGATGGTAGATTTATGTTCTGGACTTTGAGTTCTTGAACTTTTGTTGCAACATTTTTTACTTGTGTCGTACTTGTTTGGTTGTCCAGTTCTTTGATTAAATATCTCACGATTAAGTTCCTGCATTTGGGTCCACCTGCCTCCTCACATGGTGACCTACCTCCCTACCTTCTTGAGTCGCCTTATCCTCTCGTTCCTCATCTCCAGGGTCAGGCTGATCTTCTCAAGCACGCAAAGGCTGAGGTCCAGGAGAACATGAAGCAGGTCCACGATGCAGCTCTTACTGGGAACCTCTTCAAGGAGGGTCTTGGCGTAAGGAGAGTTCGCTCCCAGTCACGACGGAGCCAGGATGACAGACCCGCCATGGGCGTTAGAGGACCCACGGTATAACGAGGAAATGAAAGTGGACGTAACCAAATCATAGATGTTGTGACATCTCCTGTTAACTCAATTGTCCCCATGACGTCATGTTTCTAAAGAACCACAGGTTTGATTCTTGTCCGTCCCAAAAATGCAGGCAGCAACACACTGCTGGAAGGAGACGGAAGATGAACGACCCAGTAGGATGAATGTAGTTCAACGTGCGGTTGATTGTACTGTAGTAAACTGTAAATACACCAACACGTCATGAACTTCTTCTCATGTGCGCCGTCTCTGAGCTGGTGTCATATTAACTGAGGACGTCATCAAAGGTTTTTAAAATGTCATGCAATGTCCTTGTTAGTAGCTTGTACGTGGATTCAAACTAAAATCAGGTTGCAGTACGTGTTGCTTGTGCGATAGACTATTTCCATCAGAGATTCATTTAATCTGGTATTTTAGGTGTTGCATTTGTGGGTCCTGGATTACTTGATCCGATCTTTCTGGAAACCTCAACTCCACCTCCTTAGTATTGTCTCACATTCAGTATTTTATATTTTTGTATCTTCCCGAAGCCCTCATGCTAAATGAATCACTATATAACGATAGATATCTGTAAATGTCCTCGTTGAGAGGCGAACTGAAGACAGTGCTTAATCTGTGTGAGAAAAAAACAACAACACTGTACAGTATTTTAATATGTTATTCTATTATTTTGCTGTAAAGAATATTTTACATAAATTATTTATCTTTAGTGAAAACATTCCAGACACGCCTGTGCAGTAGATGACGCTCGACCTGTTCAGCTCTGATCGCTTTCCTTTCAAGTGACGATGGAAATAAACTATTTTTTAAAATGCTTGCGTGTCGTCGTCGTTGTTGTTTACCTCCGAGGGGTGTAATCTGACGTGCGTTCATTTGGACTGACACTTGACCTGAGCTCAGCCCACTGCAGCGACGCCAGCTGTGGACGGTCTGCTGTGTTGGGAACACGATGGGGTGGCAAAGTGCAAAGGATGAAAGCTGCTAATTAGCTTTCACTCCGAGCCGAAACCGAACGTCCATAATTGATTTAATTAGCTGACAGAAAAATAAGCTGCAGCTGCTTTTAATGTCAATTCATTGTCAAGGTCATTTTTAAAGCATCTTATGGTTCATGGGATCTTTCACTATTCTATTAGGTTTTATTTAGCATCTTGAACTACATTGTCTATTAGAGCAGTTGCTTGTGCAGCCATGATGCAACAATCACAGCAGAGTCCAGAGTTCTTAAAGCATCTTAGAAGTAGAATTCAAGCACTTTCAATGTATCTTAACGTGAAGTTTCTAGACGATCAACTCGTGGTTCTTTCAAAATAAATATGTATACGTAAGGAGAACCTCTGCAGCCTTCATTGAATAACATGTACACACCGCATTTCCCAAACAAACACAATGACGTCACTGTGTAGCTCGAGCAATGTAGTTTTATTGGTCTAGAGTTAATGATGCTGAGT
>CAAKHC010018802.1:29755-47998 GCA_901007825.1 Macroramphosus scolopax
GTGGATTGTTCTCCAAGAAGAAGAAGAGGGACAGCATGAATCATTTTGATGTAAGTGACACTATAAGTCTCTGATGTGTGTGATGAACGAGTAAAAAAACAGCAGTAAACACATTAGCCTAAACTCCGTGACTTCCTGTGTCTGTGTGCATGAATAACCACGAGTCAACAAGCCTCTATTATTAAGTAGACGGCGCCCAAGGTGCAACTGTGATTCGGATGATGTGTGACATGGTCGTGCACCTGAAGCCAGCGCTGTCACGTTGGCTCAGCTGCTTCTTGGACTTTCATCGCAGGAGAGCGGTGGGCAGGAGTGTGTTGTGTTCATGTCGGTCAGTGAGAGTAGAGCGTTGTTTGATACCGGACAGTAAGTTAGCTCAGGGGAAACAGCTGGTAATTGTTCCACATTGTAAATGGAGTCCACTGTAACATAGCTCATAGCAGAGCTCCATCAGTGCATCCCAGCATCCCTGTCTCACCGTCTTTATCTTTTCTTTTTTCTGATTAAGCATTGTGAAGATACTCAATATATCAATAAAACACCCAGGTCCTGTAAAATATTCAACAATCCTGCTTGTGTTCTTACTTTGGGATCTCGGAGGAACAGACCCTTCTGCATCAGAGAATTGATGTCTCCTAACGGTGGGTAGTGCATCAGCAGGCCCAGGCAGGTCTGGAAGTTACTGGCAATGACTGAAACAGACAGACGGACGGGTGCAGTGTTAGTACTACTGCAACAATCTAACCTTAGAATGAACTGGCATCTCTTGGTTAGTTATAACATGGATCTTCACATCCACAATAACCAATCTCCCATGATACTGGGGTAGATGTAGTACATCAAATTCTTCCAGTGAAGTGTGTTTTATGAAATTACATGGACATTACAAAGACAACACATGGCTTTACTGGATTATTTCAGATTAATTGGAGCGTACGAGCATCTCGGATGTAGAGCAGCATGGCCACAAAGATGTAATCCACCAGGTCCAGAGTGATGCTGTCAGCAAACAACGCGTCCCAAACCACAAGCAGGTCCTGAAGTGGAAACTCACGGCCGAATAGCAAACGTACCCACCGGCTGAGGGACACAAGACATAATGAAAAACACAGCTTAAGGGTAAAACAACGAGCGCTTGCACTGAACTACAAGTTGTATGTACTGACATGCCGTAGATTTGTGGGGCAATTTCCAGCCGGTTCAGGTGCATGTGCAGTTCTACATCGTGCTTCTTCACCAGCTGGTCCTGGATGCGGTTGACTTTGGTCACTATGGCAACAGATGGCCCCGAGTCCTGGGGCCGAGCGAACGGGATGCTAGTCAGCATCTCTTCTTTACCCTGGAGGAGGAGGTCGTGATGTAAACATTGTGTAGCACTGTAGGATAAAACTTAAACACACGTCCATAAACAAGACTGCAGGTTATTTTAGGAGGATCATACAGTTGTGTGACTCCATCAGGCAAAAGCAGTTCTCTACCGTCATCAAACACACCTTCCTCACTTCCCTCTCATAGCTGGAGAACCACGGTTCGGTTGTCTCCATCAGCTGGGAGAACAAGGCACTGTAGAAAGAGGTGTGTGTGTGTGAGAGAGAGAGAGTGGAGGGGAAACAGAGAGACAGATAAATAATGAGACAGAAAAAAGGGACATCTTTACAGATGGAAGTCGACATGAAAAGTAATGGAATTTTCCAATCTGGAGAGAACACTCTTGTTATTAATAATAATCCCTCGAGAGTAAGACAATACTCACTAGGCATCATGCTCAAGGTAAAATGGGTCCAACAGACACTTCATCTCCTCACTGTGGAAGAAAAAAAGAGAACAGTTATACTGAACCACAACTGCAGAAATGTCTGGAGGTCTGACGACAGCTGAAGCTACCGAAGCAGAGGCAGATTTAACAGCAGGTAAATGACACAGTATCACAGAGAGCAGGAACTGACCAGGGGCTCGCTGTCTCGCTGGCATGCTGGAAGGCTTGATGGTCACAGTGCAGCACAAACACTATGGGAGCCAGCAACTCGTGCATCCCCTACAGACAGAGAGGAACAGAAAGGTTGAGGGATGCAGGATCATTAAGGAGGAAGGAAGAGAGAAATATGGATCAATTAGTGCTCAGTCTTCCTTTAATAGTGATGCACGAGCTTTATAATCCGAGATGACAGGTATAATTTAGATATTGCGAACCACTGCCCAGCCAAGTGTCACTTTGAGTTTATGAACAACATGCTTTGCTGGCTGTCTATTCATTCGTTGGCACCTGTTAGGGACACGATATTGATTAGGTTACAGAGGCATTTTGTTCTTTTGTCTGAGCTCACTGGTCACTGAAGAGCCCCCCCACACACACACACACACAAGTATGTTGAGTTTTCAAACCCTTTAAAGTTTTCCAAATTTGATGTATCAGACACATCAGCTCATCTCAATCATGTTGTTATTCAGTTTAATCGACTCTTTGTTTTGACACTTTGAGCTCTGGTTCATCCAGCTTCTATCATTGGCCCTTCAAATGCTTTTGTATCTTAATTGTTGTCCACCTGTGCCTAATTGAATTAATTGGACATAATTAGGAGATACACACCTGGCTTAAGGTGAATGTAAGGGGGGGAAAAGAAAGCCATGAGGTCAAGAGACCTGTCTTCTATGAGAATCTCGCACCTGTTTATAAAGTAACTGTTCATTTTCTCTGGCGAAGCAGAAGAGAATGTCCGTCAGCTTGGCCCTCACGTCTTCGTCCTGGAAGTAACGAATCTCTGGAAACCTTCGGAACAGGAGGAGAAAGAGAGGAGGGGTTCACTTCACTTCATGTGAACAGCGTCCTGCTTTAGGATGTTTGGTATGAATAATTAAGACAAACACAATTATAGTGCTTCTTACGTTCTCAGCACATCTTGCTTGATCATCCCCTTCAGCTCTTTGTCCTGGAAGAACTTGTTCCACAGGCTCTGGACAGGAGGACGACATTACAACAAGCCCATGAAAAGACGATTGAGAGTCTGTATTGTATCCTTTTCTAAAGACACATTTGACACTGTTGCATGTTGCTTAGCAGCTGATTTGCATGGTTTTGATTATAAGTCGTTATTTGTTACACCTGCTATTAATTGGGATCATTTTATTGGAAACTGTTCTAACTCGTGTGGCTTCACGCCCTCAAAGATCAGATGCTGTCAGTGGTAAAGTACAAGACAAATTCACAGCCCGATGAAAAATGTATTAGTTTCTAGTTATTTTTAAACGTCTTATTATTCTCCTGATTCAGCTGTGTTCCAATGGCTTTATAATTACTCTGCTAAAAAACATTGTGTTAATGGAGCTACAATGAATCACTGAAATAGTCTATAATTATTGCAACTAAACAGTCTGGAGGGAGTTAAGGTCACATTTCATATGCAAATCTGAACTGATTGACAGATAGAAGGAAAGAAAATTAAAACACACAGACACTGAGGTTTGTACTAGTATTGTTGTGAGGACATTCAATCCCATCATGCTTTCCTATCCCTGAACCCTCAACCGTCACAACTCAACCTAAACCAGGTTCTAACCTTTTAACTTAAAACCAAGCGTTAGCACTCAAACTGCCTTCTGAAGGTGTTTCAAGTCCAAGAATGTCCCCACTACAGGAAGACGTCCTCGCTCCCGAGGTCTAAAACTCAAGTTAGTCTTCAGAAAAACAGATATACAAACACACTCACCCCCTCGTCCTGGGACAGCGGGTTGTTGACCCCCAGATCCTGCTGGCCTGCTGCCTTGCGCGGGTTAGTGATGTGCTGAGACGAAGAAAAAAAAAAAGGTAAAGGAAATGCACAGCCTGTTATCAGATCAGTGATCAGTTAATTGATCCTGGGCTGCACAGCGTTCTCATGTTAATTTAGCTTCAACAGCTATAATAACATAGAAAGATCTATTTCCTTAAAAATGTCTGACAGTGGGAAGTCACACAATACAAGCTCTGAAGTTCTGTCTGAATGTATGGTGATAATAACTACACCATATACAGCGAACCCACAATGCATTGCAAAACGCAGTGTACTGTACACCAGCGTGAAGGAAATTTGGATGTTCCACTAATCACAATTTTTTTAATGATGGTAAGAATAAATACAAGACAGCTTGATATGGAGGGGCATTTTCACAGAGGGTTACATAATTGATATTAAGAAGCCTTTTAGATGGAGCTTGTTTTTCCAGTCACAAGACAAAATCATGTGCTGTGGTGTCAAAATAATGTTTGATGTAAGCTGAGCAGCACAACATACTTTGTATCAATGTATTCGGGAAAATACAGGCAATATAATAAAAATGTAACACTGAAATGAATCCTGTATTTATTATGGATTGTGAATATTTCATGTTTTTATTTAGAGCCATTAATGGTGCAGAGGAAATGGCAGGGTCACAAAGTTGATGTGGGTTTTTTTTCCCTTCACTGATGAGCTCATCCTCCACATTGAGCTGCCTGGATTATGAGTAGGCAGGAGTAAATGATCGAATAAGAACACTGCTAACATCCCAGCTGCATTTGTCAAGGGGGAGTTGCTTTGTTTCCTAAAATAAGAATCAGACCTCCATGTCTGCAAAAACATGGAGAATATTTAAGCAAAAACAAAGAAAATGTTACTGCAACTTTGTGTGTGTTTGTTTTGTCGTCAGGCTCTCACTGTGTCTTTGATCTTCTCATATTGGGCCCGCAGTTCCTTGGTCTTGTTGATCCACTGACTCTTGTCTTCTGGTAGAGCCTCCAAATACAACTGCAGACATCCAGGAGACATGTTAGCTCATGTTAGCTCATGCTAGCTTAACAAGAATTTTCTTCTGAGAAGTCACAAACTTGCAGAAAATTTAAAAACAGTCTCCATGCCACAGATTCACCAACATAACCTAACAAAGTCTGCAAGCTGCCAGAGCTGCAGTGTTTTCTGAAGCAGGGAAATTGCCAAAGCCACTTTAATCAAATTCAATAGGACTGCTTGATCCATTTGGCAGTCACCTTCCAGCATACGCTCCGAAAGCGGCTGCTCCTCAGTCGACCGTTGATGCCAGCCTGTCGGATCCTGGCCAGGTAATTACTGTTGAGGAACAAGTCGTCCCATTCTTTCCTGCGCAGGGGAGGAAGAGGACGAGGAGATTTATGTGCATCTCGACCCAAATTGGGCACAGCGTTCCATCTAATTTGTCATCCAGCAGTAAACCCAGAGGCTGGAGTAACGAGCTGGGCCAAGAGTTGATAGTACAAAGACACATGGAAATACTGCAGACACTCACCTGTATGAGAGGAAGGTTGACTGAGACTGTGAGTAAGTGCTGCTGTCAAGAGAACCTCCTGTTGAAAGAAACACAACCACAAGGGGGGGATGATCTATCATTTTTAAAGCTTAATTATGGAGAGCAATAAAGAGAAACAGAACCTGCCACAACTACCATATTAAGTAACCGGCTTCTGTACCGCTTCCAAACAACTCAGGTATCTTTTCTAGCTGTGTAAGAGAGGTAAAAGGGCCAGAAGCAGGCAAAGTGATGACACACAGTAACCCACCATACTCCTCTTCGTCTTTATTGCCGGTAATAAGTCTAATTTGGCCTGCAGGTGAACATGCATTCAAGTCGGAGAGCTGTCTATCAACATTAATTACAAGACTAGATCATTCCACAGGGACACTCAGTATGAATATTCATCAGTTCAACAACACGCCAGCCCCCAACATTTTCTCTCTCGCACACAAGTAAACATAAAAACACACACACAAAAAAACAGCCTCAGCTCGAGGCGGCGACGGCAGCCATGTCTGTGACTCACGGTTCACAGTCAGCTTCAAATTTAGTTTTTATAATATCTTTCTATCCAGGCATTGTGAAGATCTCCTATTATATGCCTCGTCGACAGGTAACAGCCTCTCATAGGGCCTCGACAATCATCTGCTATTGTACGGTGAACTAAAGAGCCCTTTTGTGTTGTGGTTTGAGCCCAGGCACTAAATGTCTTTTTCACAGGTTGTACCAAGACAGATCCAGGCATCACACAGTGTCTGGAGCGAACACTCAGAGTTGACTTACTGCTGCGGTTCTTATTGAAGTTGTTGAGAGGGTCAAAGCCCGTCTCCTGCTGCTCCTCCGTCTGGAGCGGGTGGCGGGTCTCGAAGTTGGGGTGCTGCATGTCCACGACCCAGCCAAACCTGGAAAACAGTCAATAAACAACAAACTCACTATCACAGGGTAGTAAGGCTAACAGATAAGGTACTCAAAGAACAGCCGAACTGTAGGAATCTTATGTCTCGTTATCAGTGACTTTTGAACTCCTAGAAGTCTAGCAGACCCTGGCCCCTGACCTTTCTCACTAACTTCCTGGCCCCTGACCTTTCTCACTAACTTCCTCCATCGGTAAGTTGTTACAACCTAACCAACAATAAACACACAAGAAGAGTCGTTCCGCACTACTTACTGTCACAGCCTTGTAATTCTCCTCAGCAGAGACTCTGAAGAAAAGGACGTTTCTGCAAGAAGAAAGAGGATCAATGAGACTCTACACTTTCAGTATGAGGATAATTTAGTTTATCCAAATTAAAAAAAGAACAAACAGTAAAAACAGAAAAAGGAAGTGGAGGTAAATCAATCATTTATTTTGTAGAATAACACAAGGCCTTTCTTGTACATCGCCCCTCCCACCACCAAAATAGTTAATCAAATAAGACGCATATAAAAGTTTGTATTAGTAAAATACTACGTGTTTCAGCAAAAGTTAGTTTCTGCCTCTCACGCTACTCCTTGCAGCACTAGAAACTAAGAGGCCTTCGATCCAATACCTGACAATGTGGAGCATTTCCCTTAATAAATTCCTATGTAACTATTTCCTGATGCATTTCTTTGCAGAGCATCCACAGCATAGTGAAACTCAGTGAGTGTAAAGCAGTGCAGCACAGTCACAGGTTGTGTGCTTTGTGAGTGTGACAGATGATGCAGCGTTGCTTTCACTTCTTTAGAAACTGGAGGGGAAAGGTCCTCACTTGAAGACCGCTGTGTTGTGACGATAACAGGCAGAAGGCTTTACTTCATTCACCCTTTGTATATATTTATTTAACCTTGCTGTATAAAATAAAACGCGGACAATGATAAGAGTCAGAGGAGAATGACTGAAATGAGCAGGAAGCACTTGAGCCGTCTGATGTCCTGCCATGCTCACGGTGATACATTAAACATAGGCAGCTGTGCTTATTAGCTCATTAAGGAGGCAAATGAATGCATTGATTGAATATTTTAATGTCAACAATCTGTTCGTCGCATAACGCAGAGACAGTGTGAACTCTGTGTCTCACATTATGAAGTGTGGCTAAAACATCAAATCAAATGTGGAGTTTTTCTTAGGTAACTCCTTTCAACCTCAATGGTATTTAAAGCTCTTAACAATGCTGCCTCCTCCACCCATTCACAGACACATCCACTAACTGATGTCGGGTGCTGCCCTGCACGGTGCCAACTAGCTCATCAGGAGCAATTAGTGGTTCAGTATCTTGCTCAAGGACACTTCTCTTGAGAAGTTGGGCCTGTGGCCTTCCGATTACCAGACAGCTGCTCTACCTCCTGAGCCGTGCCGCCACCAATCAGCCTGTACATGTGCCCACAGGAGCAGAGCTGGTTATACTGCAAGAATGTAGACGTTTATCTAACAGCAGAGAGGAAACTACACATTCATGAACCTCAAAAGAGTTTTCTGTTCTCTATCGCTTCACGTTGAATTTTGTTGCACCTTCTGTGCAAGAAAAAAAGGGAGATATGAACAAAACAACCTTGGGGTGTAATATTTTAGAACTTAATAGAATTAAGAATTACTACACAAAAATAGGCAGATTAAGGAGATTAGTTAATTGTACAAATGATTGTTTGTTGCCACCCTAATGGGATACACACAGCACATTAGAGGTAAATGTAATAACTTATAATTATTACATTTTTTAGCTAAAAATCAGCATTTTGTACATTCCGGACTGGCCGGAAAACCGGGTGGGCGGGTCACACTGTGGGTCACTTTAGGAGCTAATTATGTTCTTTATTAAATAAACAAACAGGACGATAAAGTTATATTGACTAAGACAAATAACCATGGAAAAATAAGAGACATTTGTATGCTCACTTTGTTCATGCATCAGCCCCCATACCCAAGTCAAACACCAGTCATGCACTGAAAATGTTTCTCAAGTAAAATCATGAAAATATAAAGCCAAACTAATCGATGCAGAAACATGTTCCAGCCATGAGTTAATCTATTGTGTATTTTAACATTAGTGAGGCTCATCAGTAGTCATGCATTCATGTAAAATCTGGATCGCATTATTGTATAGTCGATTGACGAATAGCTCTGCATTAGTGACTGCTGCAGAGCCATGATGCTTAAAACTGAGATGTTTGTATGAGTCAATGGAGCCGGGGTGAATGTGGTGGGCTGGTCTGGATAAAGAAGTCCAGTGCCGTAGTTTGACCATGTCCATTTTCAGGGAAAAATTAAGCACTTACACAAAATACCAACAAGACTGAAACATTGTAATAATATTAAAACTTCTGCAGGTGCCAACTCATCTTCGCCAGACAATCACAGTTGAGTGAAATGTTAACTTTCTCTGTGAGACGCTGCAATCTAGGTTAACCAATCCCTGCCTTCAGTCTTTATCCGGCTTGGGATTATTCCCCGTTTATGAATATGGTTAGCCTAATACGCAGGCCTATAGAATAGCACACTTCCACTGAGCCTTATGCTCTCTTTTGCTTTATTAATTGTGAAAATAGCACAACAAAGGAATCTCTTAAACCTATTAACCATGTGAATGGAACACAGCTTGATAAATCAGCTACACACACACACCATCAAAATAGAAATAATTTTATATGCATAATGTATGTGCCTGTTTTCTTGGGAAACATCTGTTCTCCTCAAAGGCTAATGCTCTCCTCAAGCCTTCCCCTCACTTATAAAAAGAACATTATTCCATTAAATAAGAGGGAACTAATCTACAAGTATAGTGAAAGACGGGATGGTGATGAATAGTTATCGTCAATAATGTTGTGCTTTCTTAGTCTGGCATGAAAAATATGTCAATTGAGTAAATACAAAAACATTTTTTGTCACCTCAAAGAGAATATTAATTCATATTGTCACTGCTGACTGAAAGTCTGCACACACACTGTGTCAGAAGATATTTTGAGGCACATTTCTCCCCACAGGCCTGCAAACTCCGACAGCACTTTGTCCCTTCTTTCCAAAAATAAAAAGTCATTCTGAACTTTTAAAAGAGGTCTTCACAGATCATTCGGAGCTACTCGCCTGAGGCAAATCTTTTCAGACTTCTGCTGCCGTCATTACCTCTTCCTAGAATCGAATGGGAAATGACACCCTAACTTTACCTCATAACGCAAATTAGCTTCTGCATAATTGAATCCACTGCACCTGGAGACAACTTCAATAATTCAAAACACGGATCTTTCATGAAATAATCAAATCAATATATAATGAAATGCATTAATAAATCAACAGAAAAATAACACTGCATCCATCTGTTCGGAGATTAAAGATCTGTTTATAGGATTCACAACAGCAGCCCATAAAGCAAAATCTAAATTGCAGTTATTACATGAGTGTCTTACATACATTAAAACTTCTTTTACAATGATCAAACTTTAGAGAAGTGATAATGTTTCAGGCAGTGTAGCACACACTTCTTCTTCCTCTCAACCTTAACACTACTATTCATTACACTGAATTTCAGCCTTCAATATAAACCTGTTTATTCACTGGATTAAAGTCACATTCTTCAGTGTCATGAGAACATTTCAGAGCCACAGATTAGCTGATGGGGGGCGAGAAGCTCCCCTCAACGTTACAGCCTATGTGACAAATTCAGATTCCCTTCAGTTCTTCTTGTAAGAGTTGAGGCACTTTGCACAGGCACAATATAAAGGACCCCATGTTCAAGATGATGGCATGGAAAAGCACAAAGAAAAGCTTCATCCTGCTCCAAGGTCACTGGCCTAAAGGCTAAACTATTCAGAAACTAAACCCAGATTAGTGAATTGTATTGAATGTTTTGCTGAAGGGCCTGTAGAGTTTCAATTTAGAGACATCTGACTGAGTTTGGACTGTAGTTCCTCAGTAATGAACAGGGTGCAGCCTTGTTGTCAGCTTTGGGAAGTCCAGACTTAAAGCCCTTTAGGCTTCATTTCGGCTCAAACATCTGAATTAAAATATAACCATGTAATAAATTCAGGAGAAGCAACAACACATGGACTTGTCAAACTGTAAATATTCATAAAGGGTTCAGCCAGTAGCAATGAGCTGGCATTTATGTGACAGCTACAGTCAGACCGGCAGATTGTAGTTAAGTAACACCGCACAGCTAAACAAACTCACATGCCTCTACTTCAACACACAGCAAGAGCCCAGGAGCCCTCACAGTCACATGCTCCACAAGAGGCTGAGAACATGTGTGGGACCTTAACCTAGGCAAATACCAAAAACTTGCTGGGTCTTGACTGATTCACTTGTCAAATACATGATTAGAGATAAAGCTTGACAGCTATGTAAGCCCTGAAGCAGAGGCACCCAACCTGGACATCAGGAACCTCATAAGGAATTAGAAGTATTGAAGTATTGAAAAAAAATATTCTAATTCCCCAGGAGTCTTTTTTTCTTGCGAATTAGCGGATAATTTAACCTCTTCATGTCCCTAAAGACTAATCTTGACTAATCTCTATGGAAAGATATGAGTCTACAATGTGTAGGCAGGTGAAAAGACTTTGAGACTTTGAGAGAAGCGTTCTGGTTTCCTTTTGTTGTTCTTGTTTGAGCGGGCTTTGCTTCCATGCAGGTAAACAGTTTGTGTGGAGAGCAAAAGAGGCGGAAAGCTCTGGCTGAAATACGCTCTTGCAAACCATCTGCTGTTGTCTGAAGAAAATGTAGTTTTTCAAGTTTTTCAGTTTATCTGCTTTCATGTGTCAGCTGTGAAACAATCCTGTCATAGACTTTGCCCCTCTACTCCGTTCTCACGTCTCTGGTTGCAAATCGTATAAACTATAACCAACTATAAGCAAATGTAAGATGAAGTGTTGGCCAAGATATCTACTGGCTACACTAGGAGCCTCTTCGGCTATTCATATCTAACAAGTACTAAAAGTCCCACATAGACTTGTTTGAAACTACTTCAGTAGAGGAAAGCTATAGCGAAAGAAGAATGAGGAAGTAACCCCTTTTTTAATATGCAATAATACTCTTTTCACACAATGGTCTGTGGAGACTGTGAAATTCAAGAAGTATCACATCTTTTCCCACCACTGACCTACAACAGATTAAATGTACAGGTCAATATAGCTATTGTCTCCTACAACAATAGGCATGTTGGCACCTCCCTTTTAAAGTTAAGGGGTCAACAACAACAAAGCCCTTGGGATCATTTCTAATCCATTGGGCTTTGCTCTAGTCCAAAACAACACGCAGTAAGACTGTACTTTCCCTGCACACATTTCTGCAGTGAACTCATTCCTAGCCGTGTAGAAGAGTGTGAAACCGCATTAAACTATGCAGGCAGGGAGTGTTAGCTGTTAGCAAACCTCTGCAATCCCTGAGCCCATCACCATATCAGTCATACAGGACGGCCCAGCCCGAGGAAATGCTAGTTTATAGTCACACTTCACAAGCAAACCTGGCTAGAAGAGGACACACCTTCTTTTATAGCTCTTACATTATCACTCAAAACCAACAACGGCAAATTCCTCTGATATTTGACGCGGCGTCCGGCTCTGAAGCACCAGGGATGGTGACAACCCCTGGCATAGATGGCAAGACGCCAAACAGATAGCATTTGTCCTGTAGTAGCTAACATTGCTAATAGATACACGAACTGGTTCAGATAAAAAAAAGCGCTATACTATATTTGTCTGAGTAGGACTGTCACGTAGCAGGTAAGCTAGCAATAAAAAGACGTTAGCCTGTTTGTTAGCAAGTTTGAGCAAGGCCTGTTGTTACTTCCGACACACACGGAGACGAAGTCGTGACATACTCTCTCTCACACCACAAACTCTTACACTGGCAAGCAGAACTATGTAAATACATAAACAATTATATTTGAAATACCTGTTCCTATCATGCAGGAGTCCTCATTCTGCTGTTTGGGACTGTTGGTGATTTGTAAACAGTCGCGGGTCAGGCGGATGTGCAGGAGACCAGCTGACGGGTCATGTGATCAGTGTGATGATGACGCTGCAGTCTGCAGGTAACCCGTCCTGCCGGAGCTGTCAGTCTACAGTTGAGTGCATATTGTCCAACAAATTGGGTTTAATTTACAAATCTTGTGTAACTGAAAAGTGCCGTCAAACCTTTTAACAGTGGTGGAATCTTCACTGTACAATTTTATAAATAAATTTTCGAAAAATGAAAAATGGTTACAAATTGATTTTTCAGTAATATATTAAGCAATTTGGCTGCACATTATTCATACATGCATTATTATTATTATTATTATTATTATTATTATTATTATTATTATTATTATTATTATTATTATTATTATTATTATATGGTTTTAAGGGATGCATTGCCTTCCCTACACGGCCCTACAATAGCCTTTTTTTTCACCGTCCCCCTCAGTCAGATGTCGCTCCCATTTGATAGCTTAGCCAAATACTTTTGTGATTACTCTGAAGATGTCCACCTGCCATAGTTTTGATTGCAGATATAATTGCAATGTTCAAATTCAATCATATATTTATTGCAAACAAACTGGGGCTTTCAGGATCCCTCTGTGTGTCAAATACAAACAATAAAATAAATACAATAAAAACAGTATGGATTGCCTAATTGTGAATAGAAAAATCAAAGGACGATGCTCGTCTAACTGAATTAAGCTTAAGGCTGTGCAGCATGTCACAATATTAAAGAGAACGAAAACACATCATGAATAAACACTGAAGGGACTCTACGACGTGAATTTGGACAGTTTTATGGAGACTTAATTACAGCAATTTTTTAGGTCAAATAAGTCAAGTTTATCTGTAGAGTGCTTGTAACAAACATCGCAAAGTGTTTCCAGACAATGAAACACACAAAGCAAACCAAACCAAACCAAAGCAGCATTATGGTCATCAAAGGAAAAAGCAGGACTCTGTGGCAACATGAAATAGCATTAATGAATCAAATTTGTCAATTGGGTGCAGAGTGTGTGTGTGTGTGTGTGTGTGTGTGTGTGTGTGTGTGTGTGTGTGTGTGTGTGTATATGGTGGTGGGGCTGAACCCAAAGCACCAAGAATGATTACCATCATCATCATCATCATCATCATCATCATCACAGGCATGGCATTTCAAGAGCGCCATTATCATCGTTATTATAGCTAATATCACTGATGATGAGGCTTTCGTGGCCTCTTTTTGGCCCCTGATGAAGGCATTGTCATGGAAACAGATGACAGAAAAGAGCACTGCTTCATTAAATTACTCTATAAAGCAATCCAGGCCAATTGGGGCTTCGATGTTGCACCATGGGAATACAGGATTGGGGGTAGCAGTGTGAAAAGTCCTGAGGAGAGACAGATGAGTGTCAGGGGCAGGGGGGCAGGGGGGGCACAAACACCTTTCAGAAAGATGAAATACAGGACATGAGTAGATATAAAAACACTGGTAGCAGTGAGGGACGATCTGATCCAACAGAGACACGGGTACAGAGAGTCCAGCTGATGAGCACAGAAGAACATTGTCTGATAACTGGAAACAAATGCACCAATTCAACAACATAGAATGAGTCACAGTAAAGGAAATAATAAGTACTAACAGTATAACACCGATACAGACACATTTGAACTACTGATTGAGTGGGTCTTTTCACAGCATCCTGCTCTGTCTTCAAAAACAGATGAATATTTGTTTGAGTGGGTGAAATAGTAATTCTATATGTTTCTAAAACATCCTAATGAAGTATTTTCAGTGCATTTGTCAGCCACTGCTATCATACAACTCAAAACAAGGGCCTGTACTTTTTAATCTAAGAAAAGAGTTCTAAAAACAGTCAGAAAGCAGAAATAATGCCTTCCTAACTACCTCTGTGCTCCCACAGATTCTCTCAGCTGAGGTTTTAAACCTGAGTTCGAGGTGAGAAACAACATATGTCACTGATTAAGTGAGGGAGAAGAGTTTCTATATTCCATTTGAATATTTTTTCAAGCAAAAATGGAAGGGATTTCTTGTCAATAGCTGATATTTGACTCTGTCAAATAAGAGAAAGCCTCACATAACTACAGAAGGATGTTTATTAATTGCACTGCATTGACTGTGGAACAAAAGTACTTTCTACTGGAAGATCAGGTGGTTAGAATATGCTGAAGTAAAGCAAACAAAGCTCGGATTATATTGTTTAAATGTGAATTTAAAACTCTACAGACTTTGCTCCAGAATAACGATGAGCACTCAGGGGAAGGAGGTTAGGTTTTCTATTTCGCTGTCTGTATGCAGAACAGCGTAAAAACAACCAGACCAATTTTCTTGAAACTTGGTGGTCGGGTGTAGCTTGGTCCAAAAATGAACCCATTACATTTTGGGGCAGATCCTTGGCAGAGATATGATTGGCTCTACAGATTGCACTTAAAGTTTTGTCTGTCGTTGCTTTGTTTTAGGAATAACTTTAACACAACAACCACAAAGATATGTAAAAATAACACATAACACTCATAACATTTTCTGGGATTTACAAATTCATGCAACAATAGAGTTACTATATGCAAACTAAGATGTGCTCAGGAAGAAATTAGATCTCAACAGATTTTGATGTTAATAATAAGAACAAGTTTGAATTCTTGCACTCGTGACAGTTTAGATACTCTGATCAGTTTGGTTATCCACTCGTTTTTTGAACAACTGATTTATTAAAAACTATACTTATACAGGATGCTCCAGTAAGGATCCATTCCAAATGCTATATATATATTTATATATTCACAAATCCATCTATAAATGTTTGCAAATGATTATAGTTTTTGTCCTCAAAAACGATATATGAAGTATAATGTGATTTACTTTACCCCATTATTTGGCTTTTTATGAGACGCATTACATTTAAGACAAACAGTGTAAGGAAACCTTTGAATGACGGACACAAAGAACACCGATTCTTGCTTCGTAGAAAAACAGACGAGCGGTGCCACTTTCTACAAGGCATTTCTGGCATGGAGAATTCCTCAAATTTAGACCAGTCAGCCAACTACAATGACTCTTATTAAACAGTGATGTTGTATCTGTGGCTCTTCGCGTGGGTCCCATTCATTCACACAGTATCTACACATAAACCACAGTAACTCTGTACATACAGACACATATGAGGTCAGTCTGAAGTGCACTGGGGAAGAATCTAATCACAGAGCAGGTTTTGAAGTATCATGTAGTTCTCTGGCAGAATAACAGCATCCCTCTGTGGTATAAATTGATGAAATTGTCCTTTAGGGACACAATCCTATAAACACATTAAAGTACTGTGAGAGTATGTGACTGTTTTATCAGTTGCACGTGGATCAACGATGGGCCGCTCACAGGGAACATATGGCTCGTTCAACCTTTGCAGAGTTTAGCTGGGTTTGGTTTAGATGTAGCCCCGGTGTTCTTCCTTCATAGGGGGGATGGTTTGAGTGGAAACATCAAACCCGTTCAAAATATTTATCGTGCTCAAATCATTTGTCCCTGTTTGCCTTCCCTCCTCCGCCCTTTGTTCTGTCTCAGTTTTGTCATCTCCCGCCTCCCCGTGTTCCTCAGTTCTTCTTACTGAACAGCCTCGCTGGTTTTCCCAACTATGTTTTTGGATCTGACTGTGGCACTGAAGCTGGTCGTGGCCTTGAGTCTGTCTGTGGTCTTGGCTGTTGAAGAAGCTGCGGATGGTGTGCTTGGGCAGGCCCAGTTGAGCCGACAGTGTGTGGACCGCCTCCTCATCTGGGTTGAGGCCAACGTCATGGATGAAGCTCTGCAAGATTCCCAGTGCTTCATGGGACACTTTTAACCCCACGCCTTGGACTTCATATGCACCTTTGACCTCATTGTCTGCCTCTTCACAAACCCCAACCCTACTTCGGTCCTCATCCTTCAGACTTGACAACTTCAAGGAGAGCTTCTCCTTAAACTTCCCATCATTGCCTTCTCCAATGTTCCTATTTATGTCTTCCCCACCCACATTTCCATCACTCACCTGCTCATTGACTTCTGTATCCTTCCCCCTTGTCTTCCCAGAACCACCCCAGTCCCAACCCAAAAAGCCCATGTCCCCTTTTCCCTCCTCAACCAAGTCCTTACTGTCTCCTCTCTCAACACTGCTACTGCCCCGGCCTTGCAAACAGACTCTCAAGTGCCCCCAGTTGCCCCCAGCCTCAGACTCGGCTGGGGATGCAGCGCATGGTTGCTGTGGAAACCGATGGGGTCCTGCCTCGGGATGCAAGGGCTGATGAGGTTGAAGATGGTGTTGCTGTGGCAGCGAGGAGTTAAGTTGATACTGAGGAGAGTTAGAAGTTAGAAAGTAATTCAGTAAGAATCGATTGTTTGGTTATTTAATTTTCTTTGCATCCCTTTACTGTTGATATGAGAAGTACAGTGTTTCATTTAATGGTAAATAATGTGAACGTGAAGCCACTATTTGAATGATTTCAAGTGATAGGTCTTCATCACATGGAGAGAGTTTGTATTTGGCTTCTTTCTGCCATTAAATTATTCTTTCTATAATGATGAAATACAAGATATTAAATATTAATAACCTCTGTGCAATTGAGGATTTTTGGCTCAAGCAAGACCAAACGGTTAAAATTGTTTAGAACAGCAAATGAAAAAGTGTGTTCATAATGTGACTGTCTATAATTATAATGTCTGAATGTATTTGTAGCCTTACCAATGCATTGTCATTGATGAGCAGTGAACGCCTGTCGCTGAAGTGCTGTACTGGCATGCTGACGCTCTCCTGTTCGTAAATGACATCTCGTTCGGTCTGGGACAGGCTGAGGAACCGCCGGATCATACACAGGTTATCCCAGAGGGTTCGGTTCTCTGGACTGGGATCCTCCTTCCAACGAAGCAGCTCACACAGCCAGCCCTGCAGGAGGAAGAGAGGTGAAAACAAGCCTCTGATGTAAAACTCAACACACACACATGTCAGGAAAGATTTACACTTCTCTGCTTTTCTTTCAGTGAATAAAATCCTGGCAATCACTTCGCTGTCAGACCTTCTCTGCGAACAATAAATCTTTCCACACTGTAGTAAATATATACATTAGTCATGCTAATCAGGTCTGTTGAATAGTCTCAATAATGGTCGTACATCACGTCTTCACCTTCCACAAAAGCTACAGAAACAACCATCATGTGATAACTCATAAATGATCAGCTTGTCAGCTAATAAATATTTACGTGCAGTGTCCACTTGATTTGCAGATTTGATGTAAACTACATAGTGTTGTGGAATTTCTGTAATAAAGACGGAATCAACCAAACACCAGCTGCTTTGAGTTTATTTCTGCGGTCACACAAGCATTTGCAAATGGACTCTGTAACACTATACATAGATCAGAAGTCTCGACACGTGTGAACCACAACTCTGATGTGTTGGTGTGTGCAAAGAGGAACTTGCACTTGTCCCTCTGGACGGTTTGTGCTCGCTGTGAAAGTATGTTTACAGTTTCTTTTCTCTAGGAAACAGCCTTTTTGTACAGGGCATGTGAGGTCGCACAGTACAGGAATCGAAGGGGAGACAAATAAGCATTAAAGTGTTATATTTAAATAGTCAGCGACTGTTTATCTTTGAACTTCTCATACATCAAATCATGTACATCAACAAGCTCAGATTATCAGGTATGTTTTGGCTGGTATAAAACTGTATATTTACGTTCTCCAAAATCCTTTAATTTGATCTAATCTTTAGTGTGTTCCTCTGGAATGTTGTATTATATGTTCCACTGAATTATATCTATTTCCTATTTCTCTCAATATACGACATAAACTTATAGACATTTTTAAACAGTAAAGATACTGAAAAGGAAAAAAAATAATATGAATGGGAGGTTCTTAGTAGCTAGAATTTCTTTCTGCATCACAAGGGAAGAGACTTGTGAGTGGCAGACTGAGGAACGTAAAGCCAAACTAGTTACAGATTCATGAACTGGAGCCTGCGTTTGCATCAGCCCGAAAGGCACACAAACACACACACACACACACACACACCAAACATATAATTTCAATTGTAA
>CAAKHC010018803.1:0-16130 GCA_901007825.1 Macroramphosus scolopax
TTTCAGTTAGACGGTGTCGGGGCTCCTGCTCGTGACATCGAGTGAATTCTGGACTCTTATTTTGAAAAGCGAACAGCAGCGAAGAGTTTTGCCTCTCGGTAAACATACAAGGACGGTTGTTTGACTGTGAGTCCGAACCCAAGGGGGGGTCTGCGTGGAGGAAGTCCCCAATGACTCAGTGTGGTCACATGAGGGAAAATGAGATTCATGTCCGAAAGAAAAAAAAATAGCAAACAAAAATCAAACCTGCCTCACTGAAGATTCTCCAAAAAAACAAGAGACCATTTGAAATAAAAAGTTCTGTTTGGTCCCCGTGGTTCTCCGTGTGTCTCTCTGCCCTCCTCGAACTGATCTGATCTCTCAGGTGTTTGGATTCAGATACCCCGGAATCTAAATGAAGCATCTTGTAAGCGTGGGTGAGTATTTCCTAATTCCGGGATCCCGTTTGTAAGATTCAGGTTGAAAGAAAGAAAAAAAAAAAAAAAGTGCTTTGGCACCACAAAGGAGACACAAAGCTTTCAAATAAATAAGAAAACAACAAATTTCGTTCATGAAATGGACTGAAATAAATAACAATAAGTTAATTCCATCTTAATAAATATACCTCTTACACACACGTGTATATATATGTATATATATTTCTAAATGATTGGATTTCATGTGGATGCGTCGCACCGAAACGTCTCCTGTGTGTCGCCTCTCAGTCTTTGAGACGCCGGCCGAGTGTCCTCCTCTTCATCTGCAGCTTGAGGAGCCGGCGATGGAAAAAAACGGACTTCTTCCAGAAAGAAAATGTAGTAGAAAAGAGTTTTCTTCACTCTCAACTTTGTAGAAATACAGTCAGAAGATCTGGAAGTGTAACAGCGTTTCTTCTGACCAAACCGATACCTGCTGAGCTGCCAGGTGTTCCAGGACAGGACACTCCCTCCTCAACCTTGTACGCCCAATTACGTCCCTGTGACGTCCTCAGACGCAGCCGCACTTCCTGGCCGAATGTTTCTTCAACGTGTGATACACCACGTTGTCGTCCAAGAAAGACAAGTCGTCGTCGAAGGCGATCGGCCGACAGCAGGTGCGGGCCGGCGCGTCCTTGTCCAGCTTCTTGTTGTGCGTGAGGTTGTTGAGGATCTTGTCGTAGTTGGTCTCCGCCTCGGCGCAGGGGCCGCTGCAGTACCGGAAGATCAGCTCCTCTTTGGTCTGGTAGCCCAGCCCTAAGTCCGTCACGTTGAGGTGGACCTCCTTCAGCAAGCAGCCCCGAGTCTGCACCGATATCCTTTCCCTCCCCCTCTCGGCTCGGCCTCCTTTCCCGCCTCGACTTCTCCCCCTCGCCCGCCTCCTGCTGCCGTGTCCTCTCCCTTCGCCTCTCGAGCCTCCTGTGTTTGCCGCTGCCTTCTGTCTCTGCGCTCTGTGGCCCCCGGGCCCCCCAACGGGCTCCGATGATCTCCGGAGTCGGCCAATGGTAGCCTCTATAAAATCCATGACATCATCAAACTGCTCCGGATAGGGGCCGGCCATGTCATCTGGAAGAGACAGAAGAAAGGTGTGATGCTAAGGTATGATGCTAAGGTATGATGCTAAGGTATGATGCTAAGGTATGTTGCTAAGTAACAACACTACAGACACTACAGATGATGCAGGTGGTGAAGGAACATGTTTATAATCAGTGCAGACAATCTCCTTATATACTAAGAAATGTGCTGATCGGAAATGGTGCAAGCTTATTTATAGATCCTCCTCGGGGCGGGAGAATGCAGAACGCACTCCAAAGTTGTTCCTACGGACACGCAGGTGCGCTGCTTTCACTTATTCCAGGACGGCCGAGGGCACGTCGGTGAGTGAGTTGGAGGCTGAAGGTCAGAGGGTGTTGTCGTTCTCGTTTTAAGGTTTGTTTTCGTTAGAGAGGAAGACGACCGGTCTACCTGAGTCGAAGGGATGAGGGCAGCCAAAGCTGTTAAAGTCTCCCTGACGAGCTCTGCACCAGAGTCCACAGAGCAATTAACCGTTTCAATCCTCCACATTCGCTATAGGACATCGATTATTCTCTGAGTCATTCAGCAGATTCTCGTCTGCTCCCAACATGCAGCAGCTCTCCGCCATCTGCTCGCGAGGTGCATCGAGGACCAACTGGGACCCTCCTGCATCACATGTTGATCCCATTAGGGAGGAACATCCCTCCCACTCCAGCGCCTGCAGGTTCTGGCAACCATGAGCGAAGATCAAGGAGACATATTGTCCTGAAATGAATCAATTAGTCGAACTCCAATCACAATACGTGTGTCTGGGCCTGTTTTACTGTATTCGTGGGGTCCGAAAACCTGGGAGACGGCTTTACTTGGAGGGTTTTGTGGGGAGAAAATGCAGGACAACCACAACTTTAAATGGCTGTTTGAGGATTAAGACTCCACAAGTACAGTCAAACAAGGATCTGTGTGTGTGTGCTGTCATACTATCTGTGTGTTAAGAAGTCAGGATGGCGTGGTGTGATGTCTGGCAGGTGGCGTCGTGGTTAACAGTGTCACCTAACTCTCCTCTCAGACCTGCTACCTGCTCCTGTGGCCGAGCGCAGGCCACCCGATCCGCTAGCCGATTGGGTATCAGGTGATCTAGGGGCCCAATCTGTTTGGATCCACCTGCCCTTTGATTTAGACACCGCCTATTGTGTGTCGATTGACGGACAGGCTTGACACCTGCTGACACGCCGGACCTGACGGCAACCTGACGGATTCACGGAAGCGGCTCGTGCCGGAGTCGATGCTAAAGAGTCGTGTTTCGTAAGGATCCATCAGTGTTGAGCTGCAGTGCTGCTAACACACAGCTGATGGTCTTTGGGTTCCGCAGCAGATCGGTGATGTCACCTACGAGCTGGCAGGACAAGCACTGCTCCAAATGTTCCATTCCTTATCTAGTTCTTGGCCCCGTTTTACTCCCGTGTGAAGACGACGCAGTGTCACGCTGATCTAAACAGAATAAATTCTTGCCCACCGTTCCTGTTAAAATGAACGTAAACACTCTGACTGTTTCAAACTTTCCGGTGGTGTCGAGCCTCCTCAGATTCCTGCAATCTGTTTCCCCCCCTGAAACATGCCATGATTTCTGACTTCTGGCAGATGGGTAAAAGGTCGCGGGGTCTCTTATTCACCGAGAGGCAGGAGCGAATATAAACACTGTTCGCCATCAGAGCTGCTCACGCTCTCCTTCCTGTTTTGACACCAGTGTGACGTAACTCACAGCAGCGATAAAACACATTAAGATCTGCGGCGTGATAACCTGCCTTATCAGTGTAGGGCTCTCCCGGCGTGCCCCATGATATCACTCCTCTTCCTCAAGAGTGATTAGTGAAGGAAAACCAAATTACTTGGCCGGGAAACCGACGTTCATGTCTGAATTGGCCCGGCACATAAAGCAGCTATGACTTATACGTGCTCCCGACTGCTGTTGTGTTCTTTCAAAGGTCAGAACATGCTAGTGCATGTTAATGAGTTTTACATGTGAGCTTAATGTTGCACAGGCTACATGACGGTTTGCACAAACAGTGCATTCCTATACAGTCAAACCCATGTGGCCAATCAGCAGCCATTCAGGAGGCCGATCGCAGCGGCTGCACATCAGAGGAGATTCTGTCAAAACATGCTGGGAGTCTTACATTCGTCCTCCATGGATATCTCCTGCAGGGTCTGGTCGTCGTGATGGAACGTGGGCTCGTCGTCCTCCACGGACAGGGACGCAGAATCACTGTAGCTGCTGGGGGAATAAGTCCTCTTGGCTGGTTGAGTGTTTCGGTAGAGAGGCCGTGTGGCAACAGAGCTCAGGAGCAACAAACACGTGGCCAGAACATCCCATAACTTCATCTTAGACTCAGTTCCTATGAGGAGAGCTGCAAGAAAAAAACAACAAGGGAGGGTGTTTTGAGGATCACAACAGAAAGCAGGCCAACGTATTCAAATGAAGGCAGAGTGTTGTAAACTGTGTTGTGGACAGACCCTGACTCATTCTGTAGCTATAAATAACC
Source organism: Macroramphosus scolopax (assembly GCA_901007825.1). Taxonomy (NCBI): domain Eukaryota; kingdom Metazoa; phylum Chordata; class Actinopteri; order Syngnathiformes; family Centriscidae; genus Macroramphosus; species Macroramphosus scolopax. The sequence continues at coordinate 4,010 of CAAKHC010018803.1, forward strand.
TAATGTCATCATGTCATGAGTAAGCCTACCAATTCTCTAAATAAATCACAAGTAAAGCATCAATAAAGTGAGGAACTTCATGTCTCCAAACTGCTCCAACACGATGCGTAAAAGTGTGCGTAAATATCGTTGGAAGATTACGCACACTTTGATTTACCTCATCGTTATTTACCCTCGACTGGTGGCCACACTAGGATTGCAAGATGATATATTCATGTTGTTGTGATACCAGGCGAGTTCTTGCCGCTGGTCCTGGGGCACGGAGGGCGCGCCTCACGCAGAACTACGTCGGTTAAATCACGCACCGAAGCGTGTTGGCAGCGGGAGCCTAAATAATGGTGTGACTTGGCCAGATGGCGATCCCCAAAGCTTACGTGACTCTGTCTAATGGCATGTTGAGTCTGTAGTAAACCTAAACAGCTCTGCGTGCATCGATACTGGGCTTAAAAAACATGCCATGCAAAACTCCAAACCGCCTGCGCAAGTGCACGTTTGTATTTTCTGTTCCAACAACTGTGTCTGAAGTGAGGCTCATGTGTTCTACTAACTTTGCTTTTCACTCAATAATCATGAACTGTAGAAGGCTCCACTTACCTTAAATATGGCCCATGCAGACCTGAAACTCGTCGGGCTGTTGGCGTGAAAATCCAAACGCATCTATCGTCCCGAGAATCCGCTGCATGAATCGTTTTTTTTAAACAGCCACAATCCGTAAATTCCCCCTCAGAACGAGCACAAACTCAGTTTTGTCCAACAGAAGGAAGCTGAAACAGCGCGCAGGTGTGTTGTCGTACTCCGATCCGGCGCCAGACGGTGCGTCGTCCCGCACTTCGGAGTCCAAAGGTGGGTTAGTGCCGCTGCGCTGCGCCTCACGGGGTACACTTGCAGTCACTGGTTAATTGAATGCTACGTTTCCACGTCGGAAATCCGAGAGAGACCCACCATCTCCAGCTGAGAGGAGTCCGATGGGGAGACATCAGCGTCTCCAGGAGCTGTGAACGGTGCCCGGTGTGTTGTCGCTGCCGCGCGGTCGACGTGCCGTTAGATCCACAGATGCGTTACAATCTCATAACTGCCAACAATCTCTTGACATGGTAAATAACCCAGATGAGGGTGTTTAATCTCCATGTTTCCTCCAGGGTCAGATCATGTCTAAACGGTCCCCCCACGCGGTGTCCTCATACCGGACCGAAGCAGGACTGAAGTCTGCGCAAAACGCCGCACCGGGCAGTTTGGAGAGATTTATAGTTCAGTGCGCTCTGACGTTTGGGTGTCCGCCCATTTTTTATAGATCCCCCCTCAAGAGCAGGCAGAGAGTAGCAGAGAGTCCGCAGAGCTCTTCAAACCACGTTTGGAGCAGCGCGGTTTTCAGATATCTCGGGGATTATGTCACACATCCTGATGTCCTTGGATTAGATTTCAGTATGCGGAATGCGATTCGGAGATGTTCTGTGGCGATGCATGTTTCTAACCTGATCTCCGCGCCGGTGTTGGGTTCCGTCCGATGCCTCCACGCAGCTCACATTTAACAGGCTCCCACTTCACCCGCTGTTTACCGGGACGTTGGAGGGAACAGAGAGCTGACAGGTTGAGTTGTCATACAAACATGTAATTCACAGCCACATCTGCTCGTTCAGTGAGGAGTTTGTTGTCAAGGTGAGCTGCACACACCAGCTCAGCTCGGGCACCAGAGGAACCCTCTCCATCCATCACCCCTCATGATTTATAACCTCCACCCCACCCTTTCATCTCCTGTACAACTGAATTCCACAAGTTACCCATCATTTGTTCTCCAGGCCAGAGGAGATCAGCTCCTCCCCAACAAACATCTCACCTCTCCAAGAAGCCTCCTGTTTTCCTTTAAACTGCAGCTGCTCACTGACACCTAACAATCCTCTTATCTGTTATTCACCGGTATTAAAGCTCAGACTTGTTTGCTCAAAGGATCCAACGTCCTGTCAATACATGTTTTCTTTCAAACATCTCGGCGCCCAACCCAATCCGTAAAGTGTCTGCACGGTGCCCAGCCAAGTCCTCATTGTATGGATTCCTGTCTGTCATGTTCTCACATGGTTGCATTGTCCGAGGTGACAGCTACTAATTCCTAATTCATCATGAAACAACTCTGGGAATCCGTGCAATAAGCTTTTTTGCATTGTGGATATCTCCTGCCCGGACTGACACCTCCTCTGACACTCTAATTGTTTTCACACATCAACCAGCTCCTGTGTTTCTTCTTCTGCCTTTATTGTCCTGGACTTCTAAACCATTTTAATCAGGACACTTCAGCTCCACCTTGAGAAGCTCTAAAGCCTGCAGGTCATTTATGGAGAAGAAACAACCTTCTGGTCTTATAATAAATGTTTTCCACTGTGCTGAATGGATCCATGTGCAGAACTTTAATAACAAAATCATCTGACATACTGAAGTCGCCCTTCACTCGCTGACTTCTGCAATTGAGCTGTGACTTGGATTCTCTGTATATGAGCTGATCTGTCATAAGTGAAACTGAGCCGAGTGGCCGTGATTGAGGTGCTGCAGCGATCCTTCACATCAGTGCCCATAATTTACTCTGCCCTCGTAATGACTGACCCAGCGAGGGCAGTGGGACTCACCAAACACCACACACACACACACACTTTCCTTTTCACAAAACCATTTGTTTTCCTTCCTCCATGTGCCCCTGCTGCAGCACGCTGCAGAGCCTCCAGGCTGCCGTTTACCTGGAACAGGAATTAGCAGGTAAAAAGAATGAATGAAATGAAACCACTACTTACATAAACATGTTGAAGTGCATGAATGTAATGTGAGCTGTTACACAACATATCATAATAAAAGACTGAGTCATTTGAAGGCAGACATGTGTTTTTAGACTTCTGTGTGGCTCCTTGAGGTGAATGTTGGTGAGCGACGTGCTGAGAACTGACGGCTCTTTCTAATGTAGAATGTGTTTAATTTACAGTTTCATTCTTAAGATGATATATAACTGGTAGCAGATGCTGAGTGAGGTTGTTTATTGGGGGTGATGGCTGCTGTGTAAGCTGATTATACTGAACATACATGTTAACATTGTAATAAATGGACTGACATCCCTCTATGTTCATATGGTCGACTGTATATTGTATCTGGAAAATGAACCTCCACTACAATGATGCCAAAGTATCCTGGATACACGTGCTGCCATATTGCACTGATGACGTGATGGGGAACCAGATGTTTACTGCAGAGCTGTCGATGATGATGTCACAGCCGCCTCTCATACAATCAAATAACTGATTAAAAACACAATTACCAGAAAAATGAACACTGGAACATACATCAACTTGATAAGAACTACCTAAATCTTATTTGACTTGTACTTTGAATTATTTTTTTTGTCCAAGTCTCTTCTGCTAACATGGAGGTGGCAGATGTATGACCTACTGCAACCAGCCACCAGGGGGCGATCATTTAACAGATAAATCAATTGACAGATTTGTCTAATCAGGGACACAAACCGAAGGTTGAAATAGTAATTTGGTCTTTAGCTGATGTTTTGTTTATTTCATTGATATTTATAATATCTATATCTATAGAGAGATATAGATATTATAAATATATATATATAGAGAGAAACAAAGAAATCTTTATTATGAAACAAATGACTGACACGTCTTTCAAACTGCATTCGATTGACTACAAATTCAATCCTACAAATGTATAAAATAATCTTTAATCTAACCTGCTTTCACATGATCAGAAAACATTTCAGCACTATAAACATATTGTTGATAAAGGTGATTGATGTCCGGTTAACTTCAGCAGATCCAACATTGACGATGTGTTTTTTACATCACTGCATATCATCTCAGACTAGTGTCGGGGAGCAGCCTGCTCAGAGGGATGACGGACAGAGGCTGTATTGTTTATTAATATCTGCAGCAGTGTAACAGAGCGACTCCTGTGTGACCCTCCTCTGCCTCATCCAGACAGATCTGATAATGGTCACTGAAAATAGAAGCGGTTTTAGAGAGTTCCTCTGTGTGAGAGCGCCGCACAGCCCGGTGGTGTCATGATTCCTACGAGCGGGATGCTTGAGTGACTATAATAAATATTAATTTGTTTGGGGGAGAAATATGAGTAAGCCGAACTAATCACCACCACATGGGGTGTGAGGAAGAGGCTCGTCACTCACACAGAGGGGCCTTCTTTCATTATTTCTGCCACCGATGCGACAAGCACCTCAATTTTTAATGTCGAGCCTCCACAGAGCGACGCAAGGCCCCCAGATGGCAGAAACACAGACTTGTTACTGAGAAACTATAACAATACTTCTTACTTTGGGGTTGTTGTATCCATGTTGGTATTACAGCCCTCAAAAAGAATGTTTAACTCACTTCATTTGAGGTCAAAGTTGAGACAAATAACAGGATGGTTGAAAACAGTGTCGTCATGTTGATGAATGTTCTGCCTCTTGATGCTATGAGTCACTGAAACAGTAGATCTATATGGAGTTAAGGCCCTTGAAATCAAAACCTCTTTATGAAAATGCTTACTGAGGTAAAATAAAAATCAAATGAGATGTGGAATCATTGGCTTCTTCCTCATTGGCTTCGCTCCACCAGTGGCTGCATCCAGTCTTCTATACAGTCTATAAGATTTCCATTGTACAATAGTTTATTCTTATACTTCACTAATCTTCACTAAACATTCACTGCAGTGAAAATACTGTACATACATTTGCCTCCACATCAGTACAAACCCTCATAAATTCAAGTGTATGATGTCACAGATGAAACATAACTGTATATAATAAAAACATGTTTTTTTTATTTAGGTGGAGGAGTTTTGTGAAGGCGAGGCCGACGGCCGCCGTCCCTGAGTCAGGTCCTCTGCTGCCGCGTGCCATCACACGGGGGAGTTGTTTGATCCCTGTGAATTAATAAATGTTTACTTGCTCTATATGGAAAGTGCCCTGAGATAACTGCTGCTGCTGCTATATAACTGAAAGTGAAGCAGTTGTCAGGCAGAGGGAGCTCAGCTGTCGGCTGGCACCGAGCCCCGAGTCACGCTTTCTGCAATGACGGAGGGACAGAAATCATGCAGTCAGGAAAGATACTGAAGGATTCAGACAGCTCTCCGCTGATCCAGTAGGACATGTTGCAACTCAGACATGGCCGTCAGATGCCCGGATGCCACTGTGGCATTCAAGTGCAGTATTTCAAACCGTTTCACTCATTGCATGAACATTACAGGAGTATTTATTGGTAACATTCACGCTCAGATTGTAGTCTTGCAGAACGACATGCATGCATGTGTGTGTGTGTGTGTGACCGTGTGCAAGTGAGTGTGTGTAAATTAGATCACTTGGTACTATCAAAGCGCAGGCAGGACTATGACACTGATATAAATAGAAGAGAGGAAGTAAGGAAGGTTAAATCTCTCTCACACAGCCATTTGAAAGCCCACATGTCCTTTCAGGATTTGACTTGGCATATTCAAAGCTTTGCAAAAATGATCCGCCCCTGCCACAAAGCGTGGATGGTGGATGCAAACATACGTGTCACTTATTAAAACTCTAAGTCGACTACATGGTCTGAGGTGACGTCTCCTTTGTTCTTACGTGAAGGCGTTTGATTACATGGCTGCTGTAGCTGCAGGGTGTGTGAGGAACTTACTATTAGTCCGGGATGAGTTATCACCACGTGAGGGAATTGGAATCCAGTAAGCTCCCTCTCTCTCCCGCGGCCCAGTGACTTCATTGAGCTATAATGGAAATGATGAATTCAAGGTCCTTTGAGGGGAGCGGAGCTGAGTGCTTTTACTCTGAAGGATTCAGAAATACTACTAAAGTATTCAGGGAGCTATTTGTACTTCTGAAAATGAGGAAAATACAGCTTCAAGAAAGGAATTTTAGAAGAAATATACATGTATTTAATGTATGAAACTGTGTGCCATCAGTGCAATCCTACCCAGAACACCGTCCCACAGACAGGTTGTACTGATATCACCCCTCACCGCTCGCCCCCGACAGCCTGTCATACTGACTGCTGATATCTACCTGGCATGACTTTGACCCCTGACTTTCAGCAGCTGTCAGTGGCGCCCCTCAACGGAGAGGGAACATGTGGGATACTAGCACTGCTCCCCGAGGTGGCACGGTGACAGACTCTACTCCGGCTTTACAGTTTTTAGTATTCAAAGAGGGTCCGCCTGGGCCTCCGTCTACTGTATTACTAAATAAACAGCTGGCTAAGTGCTGATCACCAGCACTGCGCAGAGATGAAACGCTCCCCGGGGACGGGACATGCTCGGGTTTCTTGTTGTCCGTTTGTTTTATGTGTGTGTCTCAGCTTACCAATTTGAACTGAGCTACTCTGATTAGAACTTCTTCCCTTCTGGCCTACTTGCTGCACAGATTTGCTAAAAGTGTGGTTTGAGGAGCCGCGTCCAGACTTTCACAAAGCTTCCCCGTCCCCAACATAACAAGGTCACACTAATTGGAGAAGGAAGTGTTGAGGATGTCTTTGGGAACGAGAGTCAGGGTTAGAGAGCGGCAGCAGAAGGGGGGGGGTCAGATCCTGTTTCTACTCTGGTTCCCCGTTCTAATCCAGCCTGGCATGTGTCGGGATCAGAGCAGGTCCCTTTCACTGCAGCCGTCCTGCAGCGGGCTGCTAAAATCTCTATTTCCTCTACTGTTACACATTCCATGTGAAAAGCACTAGGTGACAGTCTGCCCCCCCCTCCCCTCCTCCCTCGGGAACCAAGTTCACCGAAAGAAACTTAAAGTGACCCAGCAGAATCGGCCCCGCTGTCCATTCCGGCTCCTGACAGAAGCGCGGCAGCAGACAGCTGTGTGTTCCCCTTGATGTATTTATGTCAGCCACTTACATAAATACACTGTGACACACATACACGTGGGCCTGTGAGAAAGAGTGCATGCACCGACAGTTACAGTGAGGCACACACACACACACACACACACACACACACACACACACACACACACACACACACACACACACACACACACACACACATAGACACATATATCATGCTTCCTGTCGGTAATACCCAGGGGATATTATGTCTCTCTCAGCAGACCGGACAGTTGATCAGAGCGGCAGGATCACCGTAAAACACGCACCGCAGTCACCTTGAATATCGCTCTTAATTAAATGTTCATTTTGGGAGGCGGCTCCCTGCTCAAGAGCACTTCCGCTGTGGGAAGCTGACCGTCACTGCCCACACTGTCTCCAAGGCTGCTCCCCACATCGATGTCAAATCTGAGATTGATTGACTGAGTCACTAATCAAACATCACACACACACCAGTACTGCAAGCTCACTGCCCACACATGCACCTCCATGAGCAGGACCGGACCCCCACATGAGGGTGAGGAGTTCACGTCCGAGCTGGGGCCACCCGTGTTAGAATATATAAACTCCTGGTGGCTGTCTGCATCCATTAAGGACAGATGTGGACTGAAGGGGAGGTGAACTTTTTTCAGCCCTGAGAAATACGAGTCACGATTATGCTACACAGGACGTGTTTCACATTTCACTGCTATCGAATTACATCACCACCTCAACACTCGACATACTTGGGCATGAGGGGGGGATTAGCAGATATTGTGACTCAGTTATACCAGAAGACAAACGCCGTTCGTTTGCTCTGGTAATGAAAAGGGAGGCGAGTCGAATACAGTCGGCAACCTTGAACTTTGTTTCAAGAATAGCACATAACAAGAGCCCGACTACAGAACCCGGCTTACCAACAGACAATTAGATGTAATCCCAGGGTAATCTAATCAGCTCTCTTGGGAGTGGAGGTTATGGGAAACTTCCAAGGTCAAATAAATTAGCGATAGCTACTGGTTGTATAAGTGGATCTTTGGATCTGTGATGTTACATATGAGCCAATTAAGACAGCACGTTACAACACTGGAGGATAATGTACCTTGTTAAAAACATGCTGTTTGCCTTCCAGTGTGAGTGTGTGTTCCTCAGATGTGTCTGATCTCACCGGGGTTATCGACAACTCTGCTGATGGGAAACATCCAATTAACACGGAAGGATGTTGGGATGATCATGTATGTCGTCATCGTTATTAGCGTACGGAGACGGTGGTGATGACTCAAATGAGTCTTCAGAAATTTGTTCGGCAAACTGATTAGAAAACTGTGGATTATGTCATGTGTGAGGAGGTAGAATCAGCCCGGTTTATACTGTTATTAGCGCGAGCTGGAGTTGTATTTTTAGTCCCCAAAAAAGGGCTAACAGAAGCTCCTGTTAACATCTTGTCGGTGATGCCTCCCGGTCAGCCTGCTCCCATCAGATCTGTAGATTTCTGCTCAACATTCCATCGCTCGCTGCTCCTTTTATAAAGGGGAGCCAAAGCCAAAAAACTTTTAAAAAAGGTATGTATCTTTAATTTGGAACTCCCGTACAAACAGAAATAACCGCGGAACGACTCTTCGTCCCTCGTCTCCGGTTGGACGTGATGCCTCGCTCCCCAACCCTCCTCCGTGGACGACCAATTACCTCGCGAGGAACACGAGACCTGATTTTCTTTGATAAGCTGCACAGCCTGGTCCGAATATAGCTCTGCGGTAACTCCGACGGTATTGACGGATCTCTAACTGTCGAGACATCTGTATTGATGCTCGGTGTATGTCATCGTAGGTTCTTTTCACACGACAGGCTGTCGGCCTTCTGATTTCGAATCGGGGACTCTGTCTGTAAACTGCTCTCACTACAGGGTCCTTTGGGCAGATAATCACTTCTGACTGGCCTGAAGTCTGAATCGATTATCCTCTACGAGGGGGCAGCACAATGCGTTAAACTCCAAAGACAGGAATGACTTGTACCAAACAGTCCCTCCAAACTCTTTTCAATAGTTGTTTTGAGTCTACCTGATAGCTGAAGTATCTGGAGACATACACGTGGGGTCAGAGGTCAGGGTTCAGGTGTCAGACGTTGAATCGCTGTGGGCATACTTCTGTCTCGCCTTAAGAGAAAACGTTTGTGAACCTTGTAAGGAAAAGTAGTCGCGCTGGTAAAACACATGAAAGAAGCGGATTAACTTCTAGGAAGAATCTTACCAATAATACAGTTTCCTGGTAACGGGATTCTCCTCATCGATTCTAATCTGAGGGTCCCGATGAGGGATCGGTACTCTTAAAGGTTGGTGAGACACATGACAACATGTGAACTTTATCATGACTGTAACAAGATCGTCTCGCCTCATATCACGCATCACTCCCATTCCGAGACGTTATCGGTTTAAGCCTGAAAACACTACAGCTGTCATTCTGACCTGCGACAGGCGATCCCACCGCAGGTTAGGATGTTGTGTCGGTTCATGTTACTAACAATTGGCATGTGCGAGGTTTGTGAGTAGAATCGCCAGCAACAGCGGTGACACGCCGAAACAGCTGAGAACACTGCGGATGAACAACAGCCTGAGGAATCGACGTGACACAAAGGTAGATATACGGCTGCATGGACGGGGACAGACACAAACAGAGCTGCATATCAAAGAGCCTTTCAAAATAAAGGTAAATGTAAAAAAAAAAAAAAAAAATAGTTCCTGTTCGGCCAGTTCAGTCGATCCTTAGAGGTGATTTTTAAGTCAAAGGGTCAATCATTCAACTTAGTTAGGATCAACAGACTCATGCATTCCTTTAGAAATGTTTCCCTGCTCTTTAAAATATACTGTTTTCACCAGGGGGACGAGGGCGCAGAGGGCAAAGCTCTGGAAGGAGACCACTATCATATTTCCAACACATTTCTTCTCAGCACAGAAGAATCTTTGTACCTGTTGCAAGTGTAAAACAATGAGGTGTCAAAAGTGAAACGAGATCGGCAGATCTGACAAAAGGGGAAAACTGCTGTGAGCGATTGGTTTGGAGGGAGAAAGACCCGGGTCTCCGCAGCAGATGGAGCTTTATCGTTATGGCCGCGGGGCAGAGACCCAAAGAAGAGAGATGAGAGACCACAAGAAAGGTTGGAGACGCGGCTGAACCGTGACACATGCTCCACCAGAGAGGGTGATTTCACTCACCTGGCCTTTGGTGTGTCATCATGTTACCGGCCCTGTCAGGCGCCTCCACCCTGTCCGCCTGCACGGTTATTGTTCAGTGTTGCATGTGGACAAGGGAATAATGGAGAGCGGACAATGGAGGAGAGAGCAGGCGAGGCAGTGGGAGTGAGCCACATTCTGCGCTATTGTTGGTAATGTATCTTTTTTTTAACACTACTAAAGTGAGTAATGACGCCGATCAAAGGGGAGTATATGATTGCTCTGGTGGCTGTTGGGGCCCCCTAAACTGGGGAGGCAGTGAGAGTGAATGGAGTGGGAGGTCTGAGGAACAAATGATGGTGCAGATGCAGAAGCTCCTCCACAGCGATATCATACTACATCGTATGGATTCTGAAAGGACGCACCTGAGGACCTCTTGCTGAATACCACACCTGGGCCGTGTTTTTATATGAAGACTCATCCAATGTCTGTCACCATCTGTCTTATTCAAACTACACACAAACTCGCCCGATTGTAAGTGGGACATCAAGAAATCTCATAGCCTTAATGACGACCTTTGTGACGTTCCGCACAATAAACGAGAGAGAAAGGGCGAGATGATCTGAGGGAGAGAGAGCGCCTTCGTAACACGCCCCAGATGTGCGTAAGCCCAACGTAAACAGTAGCTGAATCCAGTTATACTACATTGACTCATCTTAACAAAGACGTACAGGTAATCCTTCACTTGAACATTAAAGTAAATCGCACAAGCTCGGATTAAAACAGATAAAACAGTAATATGAAACAGAAAACAGCTGACCGCACATATTATACAAGAACAACTGGAAACCATGAGTTTGAAAATGCATCGACATTTTAATTATGGTTCCATTTTTTTTCTGAAGACAACTGTGCCGAAACACGTGTGTTTTCATGTGTGTGCCTGATGGGACGGACCCGTCTGTTTGTTACGTGGAGACTGAGTGAGAGAGCTGTGAACAAGCCTGCTGGAGGTGCTTCCAGATCAGGAACAGTCCACCCCCCCAGGTGGTGAAGCTTAGCTTTCAGGGGTGAGAGGTCACAGACACTGTAGTGGTCACACACGTGTCAGAACACTATTTACAACTGGAGAGGCCCACCTCAGACCACCTACGACTGCTCCTCCACGCCACACACTGAAATATTGTACATCCGCCAGAGGTAATGTGCCTCAGCATCCACTAGGTGGCGTTAAACCTCCATATACATTATCTGTTTATCACAATCCATTGGCATGAATGGCTCCTTCAGCCTAGTAAGTGATAGTGTATCTAAAAACGTGATGATCACCATAGATGTTTTAATATATATATTTTACATATAATATATATATATATATAATTATCCTGCATTAAAATATTACAGATATATTGTCATTTGCCATTTCATTTAAGTCTGTTGACTGTTTGTAATTGCAGTCTTTCTTATATTCATTCATGTATTATTATAGTGTTATATTGCTCAATGACTACCTCATTGAGAGGTTTAGATTCTCAGGTGATGGGCTGAGATATTTATGTAGACTGACTGCTGGGTCCAAGAATACAGCACCAGACGGCCCGAAGCCCTCACTGTACCACAGATGGTCTGTGTTCCTGAGGTTCTTTGCAAGTGGGAGTTTCCTTTGCCGTGTTTGTCTGGTGCTGAAGTCCCTTGTGCACATATTCATCACCTTCCCTGGCCACAGAAGACCCCTCTACATCAAGGAGGAGTTTTACAAGATTGCAGGTAACATCAATTTCAACTTGCAACCATTCGTTTCTGATTTGATCAGTCACAGTTGGTGTTGGAGCCATTTTCCACGTATATGTGTAATACTTGATTGGGCCAATAGGTGGCCTAATTGTTTTGAGTGTGTATATAGGTGGGAACTTTCCTTTCCGTGGCAGGTGTTGCTAGACGGAGGAGCACATAGTTTTTCGACCGCTAAATAACGCTACGTTACAACACTATGCTACGCTCTGTCACTGTTTAACTGGAATATGTACATCTTGGAATGCAATATTAAGGCGGTGAATAATAAATCAAGCATCAAAAGAAACAAACTGGAAGCTGTTTCATTTTCACTGCAACCGAATCC
>CAAKHC010018804.1:0-15658 GCA_901007825.1 Macroramphosus scolopax
ACACACACACACACACACACACACACACACACACTGCAAATAGTGTTTTACATTAATAATGGAATTTCAGAGTAAAGTTGATCCCTCAACCGCTGCTTTCACCTTCTTTCCAGGGAGGAAAAAAACACAAAGGAAATGGGGACATTCAGTTGTGCTGACATATGTGCAAATAATACTGCTCGGGAAGGCGTTCCATACATCACCAAAATGAATTTTGTCTCATCAATTGCAGAGATTTCTGACCATTCATCTATGTGAGTTATGGCCCCCTTTTAGAAGTGCATCTGTGCTACCTCAACCATCGCTTCAATTGTTTACTGTATCCTGTTCTTTTGGTTTTGCTTGTCTGAGCATGTAGTGTAGTGGCACATCCTCTGGGACAGCAAACATGAGGTTAAAGCAATTCACCATGGAAATGTACTGGAGCCTATGTTGGCACGGGTGAAGAGTGGGCAGAGACGAGCATGAATACCAGATGGCGGTGAATATGTAATTATAATTCTCTGGTGCAGAATGAGAGACGGGTGGAACGAAATATTGCAGCAAGTATTCTTCTTTCAAAAGTGTTTGTTTACCCAGCAGACGGTTCAGCAGACATCTACTGGGTTCATGATACTTGTTGTCTGCTAAAGAGTTCAAGTTGTGAGCCGTTTCACACCACAGGTTTGCAAGAATGTTGCTGCCGGTGTCTGCAAGTGTCTTTGAGGAATAGTAATTGCAAGCATGATGATGAGCAAAAGTCAGGGTGAGCCTGTAATGGCCCCAAATTAATGTCCAGTGGGATTCACCTGTGATTTAGCCTTCTTACTTCTCTATGTGACAGGGTGGCATTGTGGCACCGCCCGCCCCTCCCCTGTGACCCCAAATGCTCCCTCTTCCGCAGCAGGGTGCATAATTGTCTAATTAAATGGAGACACAACAGCCCCGGCATAGCTCATTAAAGACATCCCTCCATCAGCACCCGCCTTTCCGTTTCCTACAAAAGACCTTGTTCACCATGGCAGGAAAGGTCAAACAAAGTGCTGCTGATGGTTGACTGTCCCTCTAGAGGCCAAATTAGATTGTTTTCTATATGAACGGTTACACCAGAGTTCCTCTTTGTGATTTTCCAGAGGTTTAAGAGTATTTCGTTAACTTTTTTTTAACCCGTTAAAAAAAGCTAAATGAGCCGAGGGAAGGGCGACAGCACAGGGGGAAGAGAAACAACGATCGGGCGCCGATATAAAGCGTCTGCCATGACAAAGAAATACTGTTAAGTGGTATACTTCTACACTGCATACAAAGTGTATGCAGTCATCCTTTTTGTATTAATGAGGCACGCTCCACTGAATAATTTCAACAGATAAATGAGGCAGGTTGGAGAGGCTTATAAATGAGGCTAGTTGAGCAAAAGGTTCCCATGTGACTCTCAGAGCTCAGAATATAGTGAAATAATTAACTCGGGGATTACAGCATCTCAGTTGCTTTACAAAAACATTTGGGCAGCATTGTATTAGCATTATGTGTTATCTAAACACGTATCCCCTGTCTAATTCATTACATCATTGTCCTTCTTAACGTGCTTAACAATGACCTTTAACAAACGGTTTACCAACGTACCAAATCTCATGTTTTCAAATAGAATTCCTTGTTAGATGGATTAGCTACATCAGCTTTTGTTGCTGTCACAAATCAGGTGCACGTCACTGTGTGATTTTTAATTGTGTGTTTAAAAGTGTGTGTGTGCTTGTGATGTTTTGTCTCGATGGTCGTGGTGAATAATGTTCAACTGGATATCTTTCAGTTTATATACATTTATACATTTTATTCTTTACAGCTGATGCCTAATGTAACCTTTCCAAGTCCAATTATTTATGAAGTCCTGCCTGCATCCTCGTGCACTGGTTCCCCTCACATACATATATATCATAAATATTTGAGGGGGTAACATACAGTATGTCCCATCTGAAATGTCAGTGGCCCCTCCAGTGGCCTGCATGCTGTTGACAGAGCAATAACCAATTTATTTGGCATGTGAGATGCTATTATGGGTGTTGTTTAATCTCCTGGCCTGACATGAACATGTGGAGCCTGAATATGTTCTCACACAGGATGAGCTTGTTCATCGCGGTGCCTCGTGTGCTTGTAAAAACGAAAGAAAAAACAGTTCTTGTCATATCTTATCATATCTTTAGGGATGATAAGTTAAGTCAGAGGACTCTGATGTGCTGCTTTATAAAGTATGTCTGTCCGGGGGGTCGTGGCTGCGCTTGAAGACAGTCAGATTTAGAAGAATAATCTGGTGTCCCTCGCGAGGCATCACTGAGATTGACACGCGATACAGGTTAGCTTCAAGTGGTTGTATTATTGATTCAAGCTCGGCTTCACTTTCCTTCTTCCAAAGTTCCATTTTGCTGCCTCAGCTAAATGCACAAACTTTCTGCGATGGATTCTGCACCCGCAGACTTACTTTCAATCAAGTCCCTATTCAATACAGCCATTTCTGTGCAATCTCTCCACTTGTCCGAAAAAAGAACTGAGTCGCTTGAGGTGGATAAGTTAAATCCAGATTAGTTGCTCCACAAGCTCTTTCAAACAGGTGTAATAAGTTCCCTGTGTTTCCAGCTGCCCTCCAAACGACTCAACCAAGATTTAAGGTTGACTTTATGTGAATAATTTTGTTTATGCACCCCTGATGCTGATGGATGATTTGGGCTTTGCTGCTGTATTTAATGAATAATTCATGAGCAGAGAGTGTGTTTTTGTGTGTGGCTCTTTGGCAACAACAGTGACTCAAGATATTGTTTGGGTTCCGGCCTCAGAAGTCAATTCAGGTGAACCAGCGTTGCTGATCAGCTAACCACAGTGCACACGCTACCTGTCCAATGTTCTGGATAACTAACTAACAGGTTTTGCTTTGCACTAGTACTAGTGGACCAAGTTTCTGGAGGGCGTTGGTACTGTGGTTGCCGTAGTTGACGCTGAGGTTGAGGGCTCCTGAGGGTTGGCGGGTCTTTAACACAAAACTGCAATTGCAAATCTTAGACTTTCAATTAAAATTGCAAGTGATGGATGATGAAGAAGTAAGCACACTGTCCTGAGGTCATCATACTGTGTGCCATTAAATATATTCACAGAATAAGATTGGTCATCCTCCCAAAGACGGATTGAAGCCACCATCCAGCTGCAGGTATAAATAGGCATCTTAAACATGTATCTGTATCTTTAGCCGTACTCTGAGTCGCACTGAGAGACAGGAAGTGTTTATTGCAGAGAAGATACAGAATGGGCTTGACTGTCTTGAATTTAGAATTGAATATGACCCCGAACCAGGATTACAGGGAAGGCTGGGCAATCTGTATGCGGGTCAGGAAGCAGAGTCTTAAGAGCACCGAGGGGAGCTGGACGAGGCAGGCAAGCAGAGGTGAACCTGAGACACAGGTGAGGAAAGGGTAGCGGATTAAACATCCAGGAAACTTTCATCCATTTTCTGTACAGCTTATTCTGAGCAGGATTGCTTGGAGCCAATCCGAGCTGACATGAGCGAGGGACGGGGTTCACCCTGGACCGGTCGACACAGGTGTTGACGTCTAGAGACGGACAACCACTCACACTATCATTCACACTTCAGAGTCTCCAATTAACTTAACTGTGTGTCTCTGTGTGAGAAAACTCACAAGTAGAACAAATAAACTCCACGGAGAGCGTCCCCTGGAACCTCAAACCTTCTTGCTATGATGCAACAGTTCTAACCACTGCACCACCGTGCCGTCCTTACAGGAAGAGACACAGCTTGTTGAGTGGATCAGGAGATCCGACACGTTCTGATCCCGAATGACGAATAAACACACTCCCAGTTTGTCTTGTTGTTGCATCTGTTTTTAGTGCACGAGGCGCTCTTTGAGTGTCTGTGAGAGACGGGGCGAGCTTTCAATTAACTCTATTGTTAACTGGTGGAATGGAGGGACAGGGAACCGAAAGACCACGAGCAGAGAGAGACAAGGGACAGAAACAAACAACAAGAAGGGAAGAGAAAGGACAGAACAATATATACAACTGTTGTTTTAGCGTGTTCCTAACATTCCGCTATTACTTTACAAGTGCAGGGGTTGTGTGAAACAACTGAGGAGAAGGAATGTGGTGTAGTGTGTGTAGTACTTCTATTTTCTTCTCTCTTCACCTCTTCACCGGGTTCGCTGCCTCCTCTGGTCTGAGCACAATGCGCATGATGGACTGGGAGGGAATTATCTCTACATTCACAGATAGATAATCTTTTCTATTTCCAACATTTCCTCTCAAGTCAAGTGTGAGGATTATCAGCTTTTCTGTGATTTATGTGATCTTAAATTGCATCTCTGGGTGTTAGACTGCCGGTCAGACAAAATATTTGAAAAGTTCACCTTGGTCCCTAAACACATTTGTTAAACTAATAAACTAAACAATGAAGAAAATCCTCATCGTCCTTAACAAACATAATCATGAATTGCAGCCCACATCTTCAGGCATTAATTCACTTATTTGAAAATGTCTGTTAACAGAGCTTCAGGTTCAATATAACTTCACGAGATGCCTAAATATTATGTCTAATATGCAATACGCTTAAATGTCCCGTCAAAGGCTCTTTAGCCTGTAACCTGGACACAATGCAGGTGGGTGCATGAAGGCCAATAGAGGGAGCCCTATAGCTGTCCGTCCTTTGGCTCCAGTTTGCTTACATGCAAAATCCTTTAGTGAATTACTAAAAGCAAAATTAACTGTGCAGTTCACAAACATGGTGCAGGAGCACAGTCACAGCCGGCTGAGTAGCAGTCGTCAAAAGGGACTCCCGGTCTGTCTCAGGCTGTCCAACGTTCACTAAGTAGAATCTATTTTGCTGTATGTTAGTAAGAAGTGAAAGCCAGATGGAGAGCTCTGAAAAGCAGTGCTGTCCCGGCAGATGGGTGTTGAGGAGTCCGAGAGGCGGGAGACAGCTGTGGTCGTCACTATTTCAAGGAGTTTTAGCCTTCTGAGCCATCCAGAGGTTCCCGGGCAGCTATAGGATCTGTCGGCTGGTTTATTTCAGCTCCAGAAAGAAAAGACCAAGGGTCTCACGGGGCAGCAGGCTTTTCTATTACTACGTTCATAGCCGGTGTGACAATGCCGCCACGCTCTGCCGGTGTCCTGCACTCCTGTAGTGGGCTATTCATTATGATCACAACACTGTACACAATAGTCATAAGGCTCTTTACACTTCCCTCAAAGATGAACGAGATTGTCCGTTCAATGTGACGGATGATTTGGAGATGATTCAAATATTTCATCCACATCAAGAGAAATGGGATTATAGCAGACAACTGACTGGTCGTTCACCTTGATATTGTAAAATCTTTCAATTTATAAAATGGGCCCACTAAATATTAGTTTTGTAGCGATTTAATCCACCTGGCTTGAAATGATTGATGGACTTAATATATTTAATTAACTGAAGGATTTATATTTGTAATGAGGTCTGCTGTTAAACTCCGTCCCTGAAGTTTGAAGGGCTCAGGAATATTACTTCAATAAATATTTGATGAAAGAGGAAGTTCTGTCGATTCATTACACGGTGAATAATATGTATGTGCGTTCATTAGGCCGCCCCTGAGTATCCGCGTTTAATATTCTTTGTTTACAGTGGAGGGTCACATATGGGGAAACGCATGAATATGGAGCTCGCAGCCTCTGCACGTCTCACAGGTCTCAGTATTTGTGCGTACACACATACTGTACACAATCACATGTACACACACGCTCCCTTTGTGTAATTAAAAGAATTAAAACAGATTTTGTGACATGCCTACAATTTCCATGATTGACAGAGAGTTTTATTTCCTTGCCTGCTGAGAAACCCTCATTGTCTCTCTCCTACAGGATGTGAGCCTGGTTATAATCTCACACATCACCTCTGACTCCCAGAAAGGGTAAAAAAACACAACATGAAGGCGGCGTTGAACACACGGGAGGTGAGTGTCTTTCTTTGTGTGCTTTTATGCATTCCTGAGTGTCTGTATATTTGTGTGTGCAGCTGTGGCTTGACAGAGGACAGAGGAGGGGGGCCGGTCTGCACCAGGAGAGAGGTATGGGCTCTGCCCCACAGCATTTGGCACAAAGGGCCTACCCCTATTATGCATGCTGGCTGTAACTGTGGGAGATAAGGTTTGGTCCTGGAAGATAAGGTCAGGCTCCTGCTAATGAAACACATGCTAAAGGTTTTCACATACACTTTCCCCCCTCAACTTCTCATTTTATGTGCCTTTATTTTGAGCTATTCATTCTCTTGATACAATTAATTTATTATCAAGCAGATTTGCATTTATATAGAAAGCCTTTTATTATTTTTTCATGCTATCAGATCATACACCTGCAACCATAACCTTCAGTATTTGCATGAATGAAGGTTATCAAACACTGTATGAAGAAGATATTATAGCAAGGACTGATATTCTGGCATATAGCAGCGGTGTCAAGGAGTTACTCTGACAGAGCTTAGCTGGTTCTTTGTTCATATCCCTATGCTTTGAATGTAGCTGAGAGGCATGGCAAGGGGAATCCACTCAGGTGATGGGTTTAGTAGGAGCAGATGCAGAAGGGGAGCTCTCTCCTCCCTGTTGACTCTCTCCCACCCGGCTCTGGCATTAAGTCAGCCCAGCTCTGTACCAGACGACAGCATGACAGCTGTTTCCCATGACTAGGGAGAAACACATTGATTTACTTCCTAGGTTAGTCTCATTTGGGAAGAGATGGAGTGTGGACAACACACTCCGGTGGCAGGGAGACGTGGACAGTAGACAAAGGTCAGAGGCAGAGAGGAGAGCAGAAGGGAACTACAACTTTTAAAAACATGAAAAATGCTGTAAATGGAGTTGAACCTTCTTCTATAGTCTGAAATGGACCTTTATGCTTTTCATGTAATTCTGCCACCTGACCAGACCCAATTGAAAGCTTGTACCTGTATCCAGTCAGAGCCCAGAAATGTCAGATGTGACGAATGACGAACATGAATCGTTAAGAATTGGCTTTGCAGGTTTGTTGCATGTAGCACAACATTACCATTAGCATTGCTAATTCGATATCATCGGTGGTCTCAGAGGCATGCATGACCTCTGCTCTCTGACTCTTACAGAGGTCATTTTGTAGCCAGAGATGCACCAGTCCGATCTTGGCTCAGCTCAGATATACCCATGTATAATGCTAGTCAGTAGCCAGTTAGCCGTATAAAATGGGGATCCAAGCACTTACTGGTCTTGTGTCGGGCCCTTGAGTGCCCTGCGAACCTCTGAGACCTAAACCTAACCACACCTTAACATTAGCGCGGAAACAGAAACAATATCTTTATTTTTTAACATTGATTCGTAGCATTATGGAGGGGACAATAGCTGCGCCAACTCCGGTGGGTTTGCAAAGGAAACGTTGGATGACTTGCTACAAAACACAGTAGCTACATAGCCTATTTGCTACATTGAGTTAAGATCTAACGCTTTTACTACCTAAAAATGTGGCTAACATTTCACATTTTCTTCTAAATTGTCATTAACTAAAAAATGAGCTAGGAACTTAGCCACATGCTAACAGCTTAAGTTACTGGCTCGGTAACTTCGGACCATTGTCACAGTTACTGCTCTTCGTCACAGATTAAGCAAGAGCGCTATATGAAATGAAAGCTAACAGGCAACATTTCCACTGACACCGTTAAATAAAGATAAAACTAACTTCACCCTTTGATTTTGAAATGATGCCTGTCGAGGGTAGCTAGCTTAGCGGCAGCCTCTGACTCCAGTGTAGTTTGTGTACTTGTTTTGGTGAAGCTGCTTAAGTTTTTGAAAAATTACTTTATAAATATTATTAGTAGACAGACAGACAGACAGACACCCAGTTTGGTAATTATGTCTGGACCAGCTGGTGAAATGGAGATGAGAATTGAAAAAACGTATGCAGGTTCTTTGAGGACAATAATTATCCAACAATCCACATCCTTTTTATCTGGGACACATTTGCTCGCTTGTCTTCAACTTGTCTGTAGTTTCTGCTCCCTGCTTTTCCAGGGCTGAATTGTGGACATGATTTAATGGGCAGAATACATTTATGAGCCTTTAAAAAAAAGGAAATAGCAAACATTTGCTCATGATGAGAGCAGAAGGAGGCAAAGAGTGAGTTAGTGTTTCAGGCAGAAATGATCCGTCTTTTGCATCCAGACATTTGCATTCTGGCTGTCCGCAGTATCGATCCGTCACGTGAACTCACATGCTGACGGCCACTTTCCTTTAGTGCCAGTCCAATAACAGAATGTAATGTTATAGTTAATACAAGATAAGTTATATTTTACTTTCATCCAAGTAGAAGTTTGTTGTCATAGCTCGCCAAAATAAAAAAAAAAAACGATACAGAAATAAGGCATTTCCTGATGGCACACTAACATGTGAACACTTTGGCAGGAAATGCAGGTGTGTTTATCCAAATAATATAGTCAGTTTAAACCTTGCTTCCATGGTCTCTATTTGCTATAAGCATTATTTTCCGGAGGGGACGCTTCTATCATGTCATTCCAGTGCAGTTTAAATTACTGGTATAAAAGATCTTGGTTGTACGATCAATATCTCTCTCACGCTACTTCAGACATTGATCCTCTCCTTTGAGATTTAATTAGTTCCTGAATATGCTCAGAGTAACATGAATATTGTGGTATAGCTATCGAGCATCAGGATGATCTATATTGCATTTGTCCACGGATCCATTATGAATGTTGTAATTTGCTATTGATGTAATTGATTCATTTGTCCAATTACAGTCGTCAGCCCTTTTTTCTCTGCAGCTCAGTGGACGCCCAATCAGAGCGGCGTCCTCCGGAGTTACACTCAGCTGCTCTGTATATACAGCAAGTTTGTGTTCGGTAATTATTTACCTCCTCGACTGATATTATACATTGCTACTCTGATAATTACTTATATGTGCAATATAATAGTATAGTCCTTGTCTAAATGTACAGAATAGAATGAATGACTTACTGCTCTAATAAGGTATTTTGTTCAATCCCAAAACCGCTGCCTCAGCAACTTTGGCAGGGATTGAATTGCATATTAAAAGCTGATTTGCTCTCTTTAAAAACCATCAACATGTTGTTCAAGCTCCTCTTAAAAAAAAACCTTTCCAAGATTCATTGTGCAAGTCCCTCTGCACAGTTTGATTTTTATTCATGTAAATCAATGAATGAGTTCGGGGAAAAAAAGCAGTTTTGACTGAAAAGGCTGCGAATCATAAGTTTTTATATTATGCTCTATTGATTCTGCACATATTTACCATCTACAACACATGTGATTGGCATGTCGTCGCAGCATCCATTGCCAAAAAAGATAAAAAAAAAAATATCAACACTATTTAAATTTGAATTTGGTTGAAAAAACACCAGAGGACTATAAAATGGAATGCTTGAATTACTGGTTTAATTACCACGTGTGGAACAACTCCCCCAACACTGCCATTATTCCAGCATATTCTGTTCTCCCACAGCTAATTAAATAGCACGGATGGGAAAACAATGCAAAATTACAAATAAATTGAACAGATCCAGCTGAATACATTAAAATGAGGAGATAAACTTCAGGTAGGATCTGCACTTTCATTATCTGCTCAATGGTCACATTAGCATGAACAGTTGCAGCGGTTCATCATCTTGTTTTTAATGAAAACAAACACACTGTTTTCTCCGGCATTTCTGTTAATTGTATTTCAGGAATTATGGACATATTCTGAGGGGGGTGCTGCTGAACATTAACACTCAAGAGCTTTGAAATAATCCAAACAGCTGTTTCTGAGTCCTTATTAATGAAGTAAAAATCTGTCTTTCTTACATTTGTCATCAAGCCGATCCTCTCTATACATGAGCTGATTTGAGCATTACAACTACATCGATTTTGGAAAGCTGTGAACTACAAAATAAAAGGTTTATTCTGCTTCAGGTATCTGTAGCTTCCCTGCAAGCTGCACCCTACCATGGATACACAGCGAGGTTTATTGAACTGCAGTCACAGACAACTTTCATATACAGTATGTCCTGTTGCTTCTACTGTAACACTCACAACAAACACTGTGAATCAACTCTGTATTGTACGTCCTCCATGACGGATTGCTGTCCCCTGTCGGCTTATTATGGGTAGTGTGGTTTGTAAAACACCTCCATCAATGTCAAATCTTTTCTCCACATCCTCCTTCTCAGCAGGTGAAGCTGCTGCTGATTGGAACAGTGGTGTTTGTTTGTGGTGTTCAAAGTGTTAAATGCAAGTTATATTAATAATAAGTTATAAACAGGCTTTGTTGGCACTGACAATTTTAACCAAACATTATAAAAACACACAACCCTCTGCCACGTCTAGGATGCTTATTTTTCTTTAAATAATGCAATTTGACAAGGGCATGATAAACTGCACAGCATAGAGACATTTGCAACCTGTGACAGGGGGCATGCACATGCATTCTGAGCATCTGGAGGATGATGTGGTGGCACACAATGTTCATGTGGACATGAGCAACTGGAAATACACGTGTTTCGACACATCG
Organism: Macroramphosus scolopax; assembly: GCA_901007825.1. NCBI lineage: Eukaryota > Metazoa > Chordata > Actinopteri > Syngnathiformes > Centriscidae > Macroramphosus > Macroramphosus scolopax. The sequence continues at coordinate 10,549 of CAAKHC010018804.1, forward strand.
CATACACTTCTGACAGTAATTGTGCTGAAATTTCAGTCCTTTTATCAATCGATTGAATTTACAGTGAATGCATGTTTGTTGTAATTTCAGCTGTTGAAAAAAAAAAGAAAAGAAAACATCTTTCTCAAGCCTCCACTCTTTTCTTGATTTGCACTTGACACAGTAAATTGGAGCTCATAGAGGTGAACGCATCGCAGGCTGTCTTCCACAAAAGACCCCGACAGACTCTTTCATGTCTGCCTCAGTGGATCAAAGATGTTGGAGCGTGGTGCCTGCCAGGCGCAACACTCTTTCATGTCACTTGCTTCCAGTGTATGTCCGTTGTTAACCATTCTTTGGAAAGGGACAGAACAATGGGTCCCTTCTAAAATCATTTAAAGATTAATTATAGTATTTTTCAACCTTGGTCCGATTTCCTCATGTATGGCAGTCAAAATTACTTATAGGGACTAAAATAATTGTAATTGGTGCAGTATTGAGAGAGAAGACTATCACGATAACCCCAAAAGCTGCAGTGAAATGACGGTGCAATTGTTCACCAAATAAGATCAAAAGTGCTTGTTTTTGCCACTTAAAGGCTCCGATAATTATTTTTAGTGTCTGATGACATCATATGAAGCCCTGTGCAGAGATAGACTTTGTTGTTTACATCTCCCGACCCTGCTGTAACGTCTCTTTCAGTAGTGTCTTATGTGCATAACAAGCAGACGACTTAGTGGAGTGTCTCATTGAATCACAACCATCATTGTTCATTTTTAGAAAGTCTCTCTGAGGCCGCTGCTAACACAGACTGCTGTCACAGTCTCCAGCGCAGTGGTCCTGTTACATGCATGTGTAGCATGCAGCTAATTTACTAGCATTACTTCAGCCTGTCACTGTAATGTTTCCCCAAAGTGGACTAATGTCCATGAAACCTTCACAAAGTGCGACATCTCATTTTGTCTTTTGAGTCTTTTCCTGAATCAGAGCTGATTGGTCAGAAAATTACACCACCGCCAAGTTTCGCTCCGAAGTATCGGTGCAGACTTAAGTACGTATTTAGCGTTTGTTTTTCACTATAACCAGCCGCCTCTGATGTTCCCATCAAGCCACAAACATTTAGTTAAAACCTGACCTCTTTTTCTCACGTCAACTCCCGAGAGCCACCTCTAAGTGCCTCCATAGAGAATCTCCACAATATTGATTACAAATGAGTCATAAGAGCCAACATGAAGATGAAGGTGAAGATGAGTTGTCTCTATTCAGATATCATGTTGCATTTCCTTCTTTTGCACGTCTCTCATTCTCCTCCCCACACAAGACGTATGGCTGTAGATAGGTGCACATTGTTTGGTATAGATGGATCCCCGGCTGCTGGACGCTTTGTTCTCTATGTAAACGGATGACGTCCTCGTGCATAATCAGAGTATTGATTTTCCCCTTGTCTCCCTGGCGAATTGATCGGGAAACTAATCGTGCCCTTTCTCTCTCAGCAACGTCTCACTGTGGAATCGTTTCCTCTTTTCCAAACTACCATTTTCATTAAAGGGGATATAAGCAGTAACCATTTAGCAGGAAAAAGAGGCTGTTTAAATTGCAATTAATGTCGCACGTTTTGGTTTAAGTGTGCCTGACATTTGGCCATTGTAATTCAGAAAAACATTCATGGATTTTACATTTCCTAAGAAAATGAAAGGGCAATTTGCAGTTAATTGCACCATTAGTATATTTTAAATGCTCTATTACTGTATGTTGTGATTTGAATGTTATGTGCAGATACAGAGGGCACTGGGAAAACAAACACAAATGGCTGGACGTGTGACAGACAATGTGTGAAACTGTAATGTAACACTGGAATCTGTGACATTAAACTGCAGCATTGGGGGGAAATGATAGTAGAAAACTGCGAGCTCTCAGATATCTGCATTAAAGACAAGTTCCTGTGTTTTCACGCTTGGTTCACTGGCAATAGATGCATGTGAGAGAGCATCAGGATCTTTTCTCTGTGTGGTGGCTAGAACATAACTGAGTCCAGCCTCCAAAAGAACCAGCAGATCCTGAACCAGAGTCCGGAGAGGCAGAACTAAGCTGTTAGCAATTCCATTCTAACACAACTGCTGTGTGTTCAAATAGAGAAACAGCAGCTTCCTCCCGCCACTGACCTGCTACGGCTGATGATGCTGTTTGTAGCTGTTGCCAGGGACTGATGGTCTTCAGTTTTTTCATTCAAATAATATAATAATGATACAATATATGTTTAATAATGTGAGGGGAGGATTGGAACCTGAGCACTGATTGCAGATAGGAAGGAGAGAGGAGAGGATTGTAGGATGTTGCTTTAAATTTAGTGAAAAAAATCAGTCTTCGTTAAAAGAAACTACTTTTGGAAGAAAAAAGCAAGCAAACATTGGTACGTTGTGTCAAATTGCATTTTGTTGATGACACATCTAACCACCCTGCATGTTCTTCTTTGTTTGACAACATTGGTAGTAACACCTATAGAGGGCTTTGTCACAAACCACTGGTGCTGTATTCGTTCTTGGAGGGTCAGTCTCCAAAACTCGTTAAAATCATTTGAGACTGCTGCAAAGCCAGTTTGGTCCCAGGAAATATATGCAGCGTTGACTATGACCGATAGCTGTCTTACGTGTAAGAAATCTCAATAATACTAAAAAAGACAAGAAAATGAGGTGTGTTGCGAGCCATTTGTTTCAGGGGACAGGCAGGCAGTGCCCCATCACTGCACATGAAGCCCCTTTTGCCTTGAAGAGACACACACAGAGCTCATTTCGCCACAGCGCAGAGTGATGGAGAGAGGGCTGACTGTATTTTGTCAGGCCTTTGATGGAGTCATTGACAGTGAGAGGCATAAGGAATGAGGAGTGTCAGCCCTCCGGATTCAGATGGAGACTCTCAGCTCAGAGGAGCGGAGGGCAGAACCACGCAGACCGAGCTGACCATGAAATCCCATCACTGTGATGACTTTGATCAGAGCTACAGAACACCGGAGTTGGGTTGAGTGTGATTTAAATGATCTCAAATGAAGCAGCATAATGATGCATAGATTAATGTATATGCAAGTGATACAGCGATGGCTGCAAGCTGCCACAATTAAACACAGATCTTCAGCTACATGGTACAGAACACCGAACGCACGACGTGGCGAATCCTATATAAGTGCTCAGATTTCCAAGGTAACAAATCCCTTCACAGGGACGGTGCAAAGCCGAGGTCATGCAGAGGGGGACTGCAACATACATTCTTGAAAAGGGCAAATCTAACTAGTCCTCTCTCCAACACCACTCTTCCTCACACAAGTGAAGGCGGTTTCACACCCTAATGCACACGAGGCAATTACGTAAAGGACACTAACACACAGTAAAGGTAGAACTAAATGATAATGAGTAATAGCAAGTCTATTGTATGACTGGGCGGTGTTTTTTAGTTTTTGGTGTTATGAATAATAGTACAGGGGACAGTAATTTTGCTTCAGAAAATTTGAATAGATGCACTTTGCAGAGACTGAGTGTGAAATTTCGTTTTTTTTTTTTACTTCCTTTAAAATTGAGTTTTAAACTGATTTCTTACAAGTCATGTGTTTATAAGTTTAAGGGATTTTGCAAAAATCTAATTGTTTGTAGTGACCAGCCGGGTACATGGGAGTACACCCTGCCAGGCTGCCATCACTGCGCCTGTGGTTGAACCTGTGTTCCTTTTCGGTGTGACGATAGCAAGAAGCAGCTGTTTGGCTCCATAAAGAGGTTGTTATTGATGCCACTATAGTATCAGTGATATCAGAAATCGAGTATTGCTTCATTGAAAGAGGGGCAACGACAGCACTGAAGGCTTGAAGTTAATCCGTCGTTGACGTTGATCGACAGGTGGTTCATCGGACCAACTGCCAAATCATTTTCTAAAACTGTCTGCCGTTTTCAGCTTCTGCGGACGCTTCCCGGAAGATTCTGTGAAACATACCGGCGGCTGCTTGGAGAAACATGTCAGGGTGTGATAGTGTGTGCTGGTGATCCCTATTTGTACGATCATTTGCATTGAGACACACAAGAGATACAGAGCAAAGATTCAGAGATCACGTATCAGTTTGTTATCAGTGTTGTGAGCTGTTAGTTATTTTAGTGAGTAAATGGTTTGAGTTTATCGCTGTAAATCACTCGTTCAGCTCTCGGTGATGATTCATTTTCACCAATTAAGTTGTCCTTCTGTCACTGATCTGACCACCACAGTAAAGACTTATTACGACGGGATGTATTGGACACACAGCCGGTAGATCATCTCTCTCCTACTTCTCATCATGGATCTGACCTTTGGAGACGACGCTATCTTGGCATTTCGATATTTGCTTACCGACTTTGGAGGATAACATGTATTGCATTATCCTATTAATCATTGCCGTGGCAATATATTTCTTGTTTTTAGGGATGTGCAGCACAGTCCACGATCTGCTTTATCTCGACAGGTTCTGTAAGGATTAATAGCCGTCCTCAGTATATCAGCAGTGTGCAGAATCACTGGATCGTAGCTACTCAGGGAGCCAAAAACATGCCAGAAGATAAGAACTTTAAATCGAAATACAACTCATTTAGATGGAATAAATGGCCCATTTTTATGCTTGAAGAAACAACCATTTGACCCATGATTTAAGAGTTCTGCAAAGAGCAGACGTTGCATCTAACAAATTAGACTACAGGAGCATGAAAATGTCTGATTTCACCTCAATTATCACACTTTCAATAATCTCCTGGGGGTTTTTAACTTCATGCTCAGCTGGTGTCTCTATGCCTTTTGCTTTTCCGTGCAAAGAATATATATGCAAAGAATGCATTATATTTAACAAACAAAGCAATTACATACATCCAACGGAGCTATAATCATGAGCTGATGAGCATAAACAGACAGAAACCGAATGATTAAACTTTGTGTGAGCATGTGCAGTGCATGCTCAGTGTGTGTGTGTGTGTGTGTGTGTGTGTGTGTGTGTGTGTGTGTGTGTGTGTGTGTGTGTGTGTGTGTGTGTGTGCGAAAGACAGAATTAATGCAGACAGAGAGAAAGGTGTGTGTGTCTGTTCAACTCCAGTCTTGGTGCCGTCCATCCTTGTGTTCTTATGCTAATGTC